>CABHPQ010175113.1:0-40011 GCA_902168405.1 Peromyscus aztecus | reverse complement strand
AATATTGCCTTGTGTGTAAGGAATTTCTGTAACTAAGAAAAAGAATAAAACGAATGATGAGTCATCAAACATCCCATGTGGAATTTGGGAGTATTCACATCAACTCTATGAAATATATAATATTTGTTACCAATGTTCGCGAGTGTTTCAGTTTTAGAGGATGCACCCATGGTCGAGAGCCCAGTCAGTCTCCATTGTTTCTATGAACTTCTATACAGACTTTACACTTAGGGAGGTCAATTTAAACTAATTAGAATAGGCAGTGCTCACCTACAATTATATCCCAGCAATCTCATGGTGAGGAGGAACTGGGGAAACAGACAGGGTGAATACAGGACTCAGAAGAGTGTGTTAGAGGACAGCTCCTTTATTGGAGTAACTTGCCTGTCTTATATAGCTTGGGGGGCGGGGGCAGAACAAAAGAACAAGGGAATGCACATAATTAGGAATGCACCTAATTTGCATATGCCTACAGGGTTGAAGGCTAGCAAACATTAATAATGCCTCAATCCAATTACTAAAGCCTGCAGGAGGGAGTGCAGGGAGGGAACATTTTAGGGGAGGAAGACACTTTCCAGGCTTTTTAGTTGGCAGACTGTAGGTCACATGATTTCTAAGGAGACAATTTTCTGGTGAGGAAACAGAATATGTACTGACTTTAACATAAACTGCCCTTTGTTTCTATGGAGTTGAATGGGATTAGGCCTGATTTAGGTAGCAAGCAGTCCTTCCATGCTATGTTCTGAGAACCTTACAGGATATGGTCAACACTCTACTATCCCTCATCTGGCCCAGCAGCCTACATGGATTCAGTGCTTCACATTAAAAATAAACAAATGCAACAGATGTTGAGCACACAATTTAAAGATACTAATGACATAAATTTAAAGTCATGGAAAGAAGACTTTCCTGAGATCTTTGCTGGGTATTAAGATAGTTCTCTATGGCAAGAGGTCACCTTTGCTTTTCCAGTTAAAAATTGAATAAAAAAAATATACTAATGCCCTTATTGCTAAAGAAGAATTTCCATAGGCCCATGGTTTCTAATCTGGAACAAATTTCTTTGTTAGGAAATATATGAGAGATATATGATAGATAGATAGATAGATAGATAGATAGATAGATAGATAGATAGATAGATAAGATAGATAGGTAGGTAGATAGATAGATAGATAGATAGATAGATAGATAGATAGATAGATAGATAGATATGACAGATAAATAGTTAAATAGAGTGATGAGAGATTATATAAGGTACACAGGTAGATGGTAGATAAATAAAATATAATTTTATACATCTGTTGTTGTTTAATTTTGCTCTTTTGCAGATTTGCCACCCAGTTCCCAAATAAATCACACATGGAGGCTTATTCTTATATAAGTGCTCAAGCGTATCTTGGCTTGTTTCTTGACATATTTCCTTAACTTTAAATTATCCCATCGACCTTTTGCCTCTGGGATTTTCCTGTTCTCTGACTTCTGTAAATCTTACTTTTACTCTATGGCTTGCTGGGTAGCTGGGTGGCTGGTTCTTGGAGTCTTCCTCCTTCTCTGGCTATTTCCTTTTTCTTCCCAGATTTCTCCTTCTATTTAAACTCTCTGTATGCCAGCCACCTCTATTCATTTTTCTTGCCTTGTTATTGGCTGTTCAGTTCTTTATTAGACCATCAGGTACAAAGTAACACAGCTTCACAAAGTTAAACAAATGCAATATAGACAAAAGTAGCATGACTTAAAATAATATTCTACAACATACATCCTAATTTTATTTTACTTTGGACAACATACATAAAATTATAGAACTCTTTTTGATGATGATGTTTATTAGTATAGTAATTTAAAGAATTCTAAATACTCCATTTAAAGCAATTAAAACCTTAAACTCTGGAGTATTGTCTGGGCATTGAAATATTTTCATATTGCTTTCATCAATATAAACACTTATAGAAGCAAAGGGTAAGACAAATGTGGAGTAACATTTAATTATAGATCTTTTTATATACATAAGCCGGCATATATACTAAATAGACTATAATAAAATATGGGCAGATAAAACGTGCTGAAAGGTAAATTGATGTTATGATTTTTAATTTGAAATGTTTTTCCTGTGTATTTTCACTATCATATTTTTATACATATTTACTTACTTTGTCTCTCTCTCTTTCTGTCTGTTTCTCCATCTGTGTGTATGAGTGTGCATGCACATACTATAGAGTGGATGTGGATGTCAGAGGAAACTTGGCAGGAGAGAGTAACACCAGTCTCAGGGATCATCTCAGGTCATAAGGCTTGATGGCAGGGGCCTTTATCTCCCAAGCCATCCTGTCAGCCATTTAGTATCTAATGTTTAAATTAAAATACACTATTCTCATAGTATGATAGAAAAAAACTCATTTGCTCCCACTTTCTCTAGATTTCTGGGACACAGCCTTTCATTCATCTATTCATACTTCCATAACAGAAGAAATCATTTGTTAAAACATTATGTAGTAGGGGAATGGGAATAACAGAGGCAACAACTCATGCCCCAGAGTGCCTCACCTCTAAACCATGGCTGTCTGCAAAATGCAAGTGCTCTACTGTAATGGAAACACACACTCAGTTTAAAATCAGTGCTTCATGGACTGCTTAACCTCCTTCCACAAGGAAGAACTGCAATGTGTCCAACACATCCATGTCAGAAAATTGATTTTGGAAGGTTATATTAGTAAGTGCTAGCAATTTAATTTAGTTTTTTGCAAATATAGTTGTATTTAGATTCAGTTTAATATAATGAAATTACCCATTGTGATGTAATTTTTTTATTCATGACAAATGGAAAATTATTTTTTTGTATTTTTTGTAGATTTTTTCTTATTGTGCAAATTTTAAAATACCAGTTATTTTGATAGATATGAAGCCAGAGAAAACAGTGCCCTTGCCTGTTGCCCTCTGTAGGTTACAATTCCTCTACCTATCTGCTCTCCAAAGGTTTCCAGATGCAACCCCTGCCCTCTGCTGTGGGGCATGCATGTGCACACACACACACACACACACACACACTGACATACATGCTCATATACCATATACAGGTAAAACTGGCTTCATGTCTTCAAACATGTTTTGACAAAAGAAGGAAAGAAGACTTCAGAAGACTTGCTTAGACATTTGCACGTTATTATTACATTACATATGTGATTCTAATCCTTTTTGTCCCAAACCTGCCTCAAGTGGAGATGAACCACAGACATCTTATAAAAAGGAATGAGATGATTTTGTTGGTAAAAGAACATGCCACCAAGTTTGATTACCTAAGTTTACATCCTAGTATCCACATGTGGTCAGAGCCCACACTTCTTCTATAGGTGCAATGATTAGTGACCAGAGTATTAGGTTGTCAACTGTGAACTCCATTTACAATCAATTGGCAAAATATCCACATCATACCATTTATGGCCAGGATATTCCTAAAGGCTCAACTTTGTAGAATGCACTTGTCTATAAATATTCACCTGGCTTCTCACTAGATCTTCAAAATAGAGGTACACTCTGGCAAACCAGATTCTGTGCCCTCTGAGGCAATCAGAAAGAATATATGTCAGCTGGAGGGATAACTCAGAGGGCAAAGTGCTTGCTGCATGTGTATGATGATCACAGTTCAATTCCCACTCCTCTAAAAATACAAAACAAAACAACAACAAAAAAAATACAAACATACAAGCCAATTGTGGTGGCCAGTATTTGTAAGACCAGCAATGGGGAGTTAGAGACAAATGGAACTTTAGTGACCACAGGGCAGTCAGTTTAGCCTACATGGAGAGATTTCTAGGTTCAGTGAGAGATCTCCTCTTACACTCCAAATTAAAAGTTTTGATAAAGTGATCTCTGAGTGATACACAAGGAGATGATATAGCACAGAAGGCTCACAGCTGTACTTCTCATTGATAACCCTTGCACAGACAGAGAAGTGGCAGTTCTGTTGTTAGTTAGTGCACAACAATTCTTATAGCCTTTTATGTACTTTACTTTGGGAGGAAGAATGTGTTTGTGAGTGTGTGTGCACGCATGTGCTTGTGTGTCTATGTGAGTGCATGAGTAGGTGCATGTGCACCTGCACAAACTCGTGTGGAGGACAGTGAGAAAGCCTTAGTTGTTGCTCCTTACAAGCTTTCCAGCTTGCATTTTGTGACAGTCTCTCACTGTCTGGAAATGTACTGCTTAGACTAGGCTGGAAAACAGAGCCTCAGAAGTCCTCTTGCCTCTACCTGTTTGTTAGGCTTCTTACATGAGTGCAGAGGCTCAAACACAGGTCCTCTTTCCTTCATGACAATCACTTTATCCACTAAGCTATCTCCCATCTGTGTAGTCCTTGTTTAGTCTTATTTAAATGAAGGTTAATGCCTAATGCTGTGGAAACAGTCACTGTTAAACTGAAGCACAGCCTTGTTGACCACATAATTGCTTTTCTGAGCAGGGAGCACACAGTTAAGAAGACATCACAGCACAGGGTGGGGTGCTCCAAAGTGCCCTGAGGTCACTGGGCTCAGGTACTTCCCACTGGTTAAGTTTGTTTATTTAAAACAAAGCAAAGCATAAAATAAGTTTGTTATTTCTCCTTGGACTAGTGAAATTCATTCAGGATGTGGTGCTGGTGAATTATTTATTAATGAATGTGTGTGTGTGTGTGTGTGTGTGTGTGTGTGTGTGTGTGTCCATAGGCTCACAAACATAAACAATGGGTGCATGCATGTGCACATGCCACACCATGTAGTATGTGGACATCAAGAACAGGTTCTCTCCTTCAATCTTTATGTAGGTTTGGGGGATTAAACTCAGGCCCTCAGGCTCAAGGAGCAAATAGCTTTACAGGCTGAGCCATCTTGCTGGACAGAATTACTCTTTAAGATTCGATGAACTTGCATTCCGTTAAAGATTCTGAATATTTTCTGCTAAATATTATTATTCTGGAGATTCCACCAGCCGATAGCAAAGTGAAGATGAACTTTTGAGCATCACTGTTATTTATTTAAAGTGGATAGGCAAGCTGCTCTTCAAACATAGATCTGCAGTTAACCTTATGCTGTGCATTTTCTTGTAAGAAGATGAAACAATTCCAGAGAAGGGCTAAGAGTGAACTTGCAGCAATTTTGACATCTGCTTGATTCTGCAGAAAAGGCAATGGAGACTATTGTGTATCGATTAAGTCAAGATGTTTTGTGAAATTGAAAGAAAGCAAAGAATTCTCACCACTTAGCATGTGGAGAACTTCTCTACCAATTCCCTTTCTTGATTCATTCCTTCTGATTTGTATGCATGCTTAAGTGTATGTATGTGTGAGTGTTTTAGACCCATTTTTTCTTGAATTGCTTCTATTCTGAAGAAAAAAACATTTCCAATAAATCTTCTCTTAGGAGTACTGTATAGTGTAGTGTTCAATAAACTTAAGAGTGTGTTTAAAAAAAAAAAAAAACCTCTAGGGCTATTGGGAGACAGATCAGTGAAAAAGTACTTGCTCTACGAGCATGATAGGCTGTGTTCAACCCCTGCATCTTACATTTAAAAGTTAAGCATGGTGGTGTGCATGTGCATCCTTGTTATTCCACTTCCATGGCCCAGTGACAGGTGCATCTCTGGGACTTGCAGGTCAGTCAGGCTTTCCTAATCAGTTAGTTCCAGGCTGGGGAGAGAACCAGTCTCAGAAAATAAAATGGACAATATATGAGGAATGATACTTTCACTTGACCTTTGGTCTCCAGATGTGTGTGAAACTGCGCATGTGGATTCCCTCATATAGGAACAATGACAACCAAACATATCTCTTTGGAATTTGTGATTATATGGCTATAATTTACTTCATTCTCATAGATGATGAATGGGATAGCTAGGAGAAGGAAAAACATAAGACATTCCCAGCTATGCAATAGTTGAGAAAGTTCATTACTATTTTTTTTTTTTTTGGTTTTTCAAGACATGGTTTCTCTGTGTAGCTTTGCGCCTTTCCTGGAACTCGCTTGGGAGACCAGGCTGGCCTCGAACTCACAGAGATCCGCCTGCCTCTGCCTCCCGAGTGCTGGGATTAAAGGCGGTTCAACCTCTACCAAGGCAAAAGAGAAACCTTCAGTTGTAATAAAAATATAGTTGACTGGAGCTCATAGGTATATGAAAATACAAGGACCTCTAATCCCTTTTATTTCATGGATATCATGAGAGCAGCATTATTAAAATTAGGCCTTATAACTTCACTGTCCATTTTTGTTTGAATTAAAAGTAAATTTACAATATAGTTATAATATTAACCATAAACATATCAATAACGGCATAATTTGTAACACCATGACAAAAAGGGAAGTGAAAGTCTTTGTGCACATTGTTTTTATTAGATTATATTTAAGGAAGCATCAACACAATTAAAACATTTATATGTCTAGAGTACAGTCTACAGTGCCCATAATGACCACACATAATTATCAGAAGAATGGAGTATGATGACAGAGAATCCCAGATATTTACAATTCAAAACAGTAGCAAAATTACAGTTATAAATTAGCAACGACAACAATTTTATGATTGGGGAACACCACAACATAAAGAATGTATTAAAGAGCAGAGAACAGAAGAGGGACCAGAAATAAAGCCCATGTGCACCAATCATTATGAGAAATGTCCCAAGGCTATTCTTTTAGTAAAAACAAGGTTCTATCTTTTTGCTAATTTCTTTTATCAAAAACAAATTTTTACTAGATTTATTCTGACTATGATTTCCCATGCCCCAACTCCTCTGAGATCCTCACCACCTCCCTTTGGATATATACCCTTTCTGTCTATCATTAGAGAAAAAAATCTAAGAAAATAATAAAATGAATTAAAAGCAAAACAAAAAATCAGAATTGGAAAAAACAAACAAAAGAACCAAAACAACAACAACAAAAAGCACAAGAGACACACATACACAAAGACAAGTTCATACATATAGTAATCCCATAAAAATACAAAACTAGAAGCTATAATACATACATAAAGGACCTGTAAGTTAAAGAAGAAAGGAGTAAATAAAAGAAAAAAGAAAGAAATGTAGGTCACAACACAACATTATGAGACAAAGAAACTCCATAGATGCCTTGAGTTCATTCTGTGTATATTATATTCTTCTGGGTATGTACACGGGGGGCTCTCCTTAAGAGTGACTTGCATCTCTAGTGAGAACCTGTTGGAGAAAACTAATTTTTCATTTGTGATTGTTCAGAAAAGACAAGATTTATTTTCAATAAACAGTGCTAGGGAAAGTGAAAATCAATGCACAAAAGAATGAAGTTGGATCTTAGTTTATCCTGTATATCAAAGTTAACTCAAAATCAATCAGATGCCTAAAGAGATCCCAAACTCTACAACTTCAAATATCTCCATGACATTTAATTTGGCCAGAAAATATACCATAAACACACAAGAAAAGAAGGCAAAAATGAATAAATAATACTACACCAAAGTACAGAACTTTGTTCAAAATAATAATAATAATAATAATAATAATAATAATAATAACACAGGGAAACAATGGTGTTGAGACAAGGTAGAGCCTGTGCAGGTTACTCTCTTACACTCTGCCATTTCTTTTTTTTATTCTCCAAGAATGAACAAAGAGAAGGTTATTCCTATTCCCATGGGGAAAAAAAATCAGCCAACCAACCAACGAAGTAAACAAACAAAACTTTGTTTTTTTTATTCAGCACTCATTGGTACCATATACTTATGATATTTTCAAGTAAATTCACTGAATCTGATTTATTTTGATATCCAGAGTATGCGGGGCATTGCTATACTCCATAAACAAAACTAAAGCCCCAAATCTTTCTAATCAAGTGCAAAGTTGAAATGACTCACATAAAAAATAAATAAGCATGTGAGACGATTCTCTTAATGACTATTTTATGAAAGAAGAGAAAGGTAATATTGAAATGACATGTGCACCCATTAGAATGCCCATTAAAACAGAGAGATACTGACAAGTGGTAGGAAGAACATGATGAAAAATTGAAAATGGTTTCAATTTTTAAAAAATGCTTCTATTTTGGGATTATCATATAATTGCATAATTCTACCCTCCTTTCCCTCCCTCCAAACTCATCTATACACCCTTCCTTTCATGCTTTTGAATTTCATTAATTTATATACACACATGTATTTATATAGTCACACACATATGTCTTCGTAACATAACAAGGGAGACTGGGCCTGGCATGGTATTTTCAACCTCAAAGCCCTCTCTCCATAACACACTTCCTCCAACAAAGCCATACTTGCTCCAATATGGCCACATCCCTTAATATTTGTAATCATTTCAAACAGTTTTATTCCCTGGTGACCAATCATTCAAATATATGGAGGACATTCTTATTCAAACCTCAAGTATATACATACATACATACATACATACATACATTTACATGCATTTATACATATAGATTCCTAAATATAACCTGCTCAGTCTGTATAATGTTACTTGTATATACACTTTCATGATTGACTATTTGATATTGGATAACCAATTGGTATATTCTTTCCACGGAAGACTTTCTCCCACTTTTAGCATTCCTTAGTTGCTGGTAGTTGTTTGCAACTTTTTGAATGTTTCATCTATGCATTAATGTATCATATCTCCCCTATTACTCTCTCCTATCTCCCCCACTCTGGTGGATATCATTCCTCTTCTAGCTATTCCCCTCTTTAATGTCTTTTTGTATATATGTACATTTTATCTGTTCATGTGTACAAAGACCATATCACGCCTAGAACACAGCATTTCACCGTGGTCTTCCCCATTCTCTGGCTCTTACATCCTTTCTACACCCTCTTCTCTGATGTTCTTTGGCTTTGGAGGGTGATATAGATGTCCTCTTTAGGACTAAGCACTTAACAGTCACATATTCTCATCACCTTGATCTCTTACAAGGCTCTACAATACCCATCACACACTGTATGAAAAGGAAACCACATATAGAGTCCATGAAAGAGCAAATATTGTAGCTCATG
Source organism: Peromyscus aztecus (assembly GCA_902168405.1). NCBI lineage: Eukaryota > Metazoa > Chordata > Mammalia > Rodentia > Cricetidae > Peromyscus > Peromyscus aztecus. The sequence goes on along the minus strand of CABHPQ010175113.1, from coordinate 31,005 downwards.
TGAAGCACTATGTCATTTCCTTAAACCATTTGAAATCAAATCTTGTAATTCAGCAGTCCTACTTCAGGGTATATCCTCAATAGTCTGGGAACCAGGATCTTCAGGGAATTCTTGTACCTTAATGCATATAGTTGCACTGTTTACAATTGTTAGGAAAAAATTGAGTTAACTAATAAATTTGCAGGTAAATGAATGGTTCTGGGCACGCACATGCAATGAAATATTCAGTCTGAAAAATTGAATTTCAAATAAATGTTACAGGATATATTTGGACATTATTATAAGTTAAATAATCCTGCTTTAAAAATAAAATATTATGCTATTCCTTTTAAAAAGCATGCTTCAGGTGCATAGAATGCACATAGACCGAAAGTAGAAGGAAATCAGGAAAGGATGGGGCATTGTTCAATGGCTGGATTGTATCTTGATACGGTGTATATATCTGTGATTATGTAGGTGCTTTGAATTATTTGAATTTGTAAATTAATAGTTCTAGTAGGTATAGAACAGTGAGGGTGTACTTCAGGACACCAAATTCTACATTTTAAACACAATAAAAAATTTATATAAATAAAGGAGAGAAGGAATAAAGGAAAAGAAGAGGAAATGATAGTCAGAGCAAAGAATGAAACAGAGCTAGAGACCTGGTTGGATCATTATGGTTACTCTCCTGTGCATGCGACATATGAGTGAGTGTTATATGCATGTGGGTATGCTATATGCATGTGCGTTTGCACACACTGATGTGCCTGCTTGTGCATATGCATGTGAAGGCCATCTTATGTTTTTGGACATCTCACTGAAACTATGTATAGGTCATGATTCAGGTAGGCTACCTCTGATAGGCTGGCTGGCCAGCACAAGGGAAATGTTTGGCTGTTTCTGCCTATCCTTTCCCTTCACACTCAGTGCTACAGTTATAGGAATAGCAGGTGTCAACCTTTTTACATGAATTTCGTGGTTCCAGCTCAGGTACTTATATTTGAATAACAATCACTTTAATACATTTAGGTTTTTAAGAGAAAAAAATGAACATTTTGTTTTGCAAAGTATCAGATGTTTTAGGTTCTTATGAATACTTCTAGAAACATTATATGTTTTTGTTATATAATTCACACTGAGCAAAGCATGAGCAAAAGAAACCTCAAAGCCTGTGGTTCTTGCAATAATACACTTCTTCTAACAAGGCCATACCCATTCCAACAAAGCCCTGCCTCCTAATAGTGCCACTCCCTTTGGAGACTACTTTCTTTCAAACCACAACATTCCTCTCCCTGACCCCCAAAGGCTTTATAACCATATCATAATGGAAAGAATGCGTTCAGTCCAATTTCAAAAGTCCCCATAGTCTATAACAGTCTCAAACTTGTTTCAAAGTCCAAAGTCCAAAGTCTCGTCTGAGAAGCATGTCAGTCTCTTAAATCTAATCTCCCTGTAAAAATCAATATCAAAAAGCAGATCACCTGTCTCCAACATATAATGGCACAGGACATACATTGCCAATCCAAAACACTGGGAGGAGAACATAGTAAGGAAATACTGGACCAATGCAAGACCAAAAACAAGCCAGGCAGACTCCAAATTCTGCATTGCCATGACTAATGACAAAATGCTCTTCAGATCTCCATTTCTGTTCAACTTTGTTGGCTGCAACACATTTCTTCCTCGTGGGTTTATTCCATTCCCTGTTAGTAGCTCTCCTCAGCAGGTATCCCACAACTCTGGCATCAATTAGAATGTAGATTCACACTTGTTATTAATGTAATATATGGTAGATTAATACTTTGTTGCAATTAAATTTTACCATCTATCTAGAATGTATAAAAATGTAATGCAATCTCTTTTCAAATTCTTGACATCTTGGAACTTGTGCCTGGTCCACAGGTCCACAGTAGCTGCTTAGAGAACCTTAGAGTGGAATGGGCAGCATTTGTCCTTATGAGCCATGCTATGAGGGTCAGCGTGTGTTCCAAGTTTTGGGGCCCAACCTAGGGTGTGTCTGTGGGAGCAGACAGCACTGCTCAGTACATGCTGGCTTAACTTCACAGCTTGCATTATGTTTTCTTTATTATCAGCCATTCACATGCCTAGATTCGGGAAATGACCACAGTAAAACCATTTATAGCTGGTGTTATCACTTTTCACTGTGTGGACATTGCATACTACTTGGCCAAAGATCTACAACTAGGGAGTAGCTAGATTGGCATTTCCAACCAAAGTTTAATGGATGGAGCCCTTATTTTTTGTGTAATACAACCCTATACTGCCTCATTACAACTGAAACACTGATGTGGGTGGATTTTAATCGGAGAATGCATTTTCTGTTGTGCTTTGAGAAAGAAAAGAATAGAGAAATAATGCCAAGAGTCAGTTGACCACAGATTCTAATAGTAATATGCTTTACTCTGAGATTCCAGTGGAAGGTCCATGTGGGTGATTAGAAGAGTTTACCATCCTGTAATTTTTCATTATTCCAGGGCCCATGACCCATACTCCTAAGTTGACATCACCTCTTTTAATTGGCCATTTGGCCTCCCCATTTACAGCCCAGCAGATACATCTGTATTAGGCAGGATGGTCAAGCTACCTAAATGTGATTTATGTGCTACTTGTATTTGTTTATATTACCAGAAGATGTATTAGCCACACTTGATGCTACATCATTTATCCAGTAAGAATTTACTGCTAGCCAAATGTGGGCCAGGCCTTGTGGGAAGGGGCAAAATGAAATGTGTCTTAGACAGTGTTCTATTGCTGTGAAGAGACACCATGAACATGACAACTGTTACAAAGGAAAATATTTAATTTGGGGCTGGATTACAGTTCAGAGATTTATTCCATTATCATCAGGATGAGAAGCATAGTGGCTTGCAGGCAGACATGGTGCTGGAGAGGTAGCTGAGAGTTCTATGTCTGGATTGGAAGGCAGCCAGAAAAAAAAAAGACACAGCGCCTATCTTGAGCATTCAAAACAAAGCCAACCCTCAGTGACATAATTCCTCTAACAAGACCACACATATTCTAATAAGGCCAAACCTCTTAATTCTGGTCAAATAGCTCAACTCCTTAATGACCAATCATTCAAATACATGAGCCTATTGGGGGCATTCCTATTCAAAACACCACATTCAACTCCCAGGCCACATAGGCTTGGAGCCATATCACAATGCAGAAATGTAATTCAATCCAAATCCAAAAGTCACCATAGTCTGTAAGAGACTCAACATTGTTTTAAAAATGAAAAGTAAAGAGTCTTTTCTGAGATTCAAAGCAATCTCTTAACTGTAATCTCCTATGAATCAGAAAAAAATCCAACATAAAATGGCACATAATATGCATTACTATTTCAAAGGGGAGTAAAGGGAACATATAGAGGAAATGCTGGATTAAAGCAGGACTGAAAACCATGTGGGCAAACAATAATCTCTTTATCTCCCCGTCTGGTGTCTAAACGTTCTTCAGATTTCCACCTCCTTTTAGCCATGTTACCTGCCAAACATTTCTCATTCTTGGGCTGGTTCCACTCTCTCTTAACAGTACTCCTTAGCAGGAACCCCACAACTTTGTCATGTCTAACATTTTGGGGACTGCAAGGCAATCCAGGCTTTACCTTCACTGATTCACAAAATGGCCTTTCTAGACCTCCATACAGGGACACCTGTAGCTAGAGTTTTCCTGCCTGGCCCACGGTCAGGATAAATCTCTCTCACCTGCCAGTCCCACAGCCGCTCAGACCCAACCAAGTAAACACAGAGACTTATATTGCTTACAAATTGTATGGCCGTGGCAGGCTTCTTGCTAACTGTCCTTATATCTTAAATTAATCCATTTCTATAAATCTATACCTTGCCACATGGCTCGTGGTTTACCAGCATCTTTACATGCTGCTTGTCCTGGTGGTGGCTGGCAGTGACTCCCTCCGCCTTCCTGTTCTTTTAATTCTCTCTGTTAGTCCTGCCTATACTTCCTGCCTGACCACTGGCCAATCAGTGTTTTATTAGCAACACATTTGCCATACAGAACATCCCACAGCAGACACCCCTCACACATGCCTGGCCTCATCAGTTTTCCTTAGTCACTTAAGGAGATCTCACAACCCCTTGTATTCTTGACTCTAAAGCTGGAACAAAGTACACAGAGCTGACAAGTTCTTCTGCTTATTGGGACTGGAACATGGACTCTCATTCAAATATATTTTCACCAGATTTATGTTTTTGACTGTTTCCTTCACTGCCTAAGCTTTGCTGTCCTGGAATTTGCTCTATAGTCTAATCTGTCCTCAAACCCAGGGATCCACCAGCCTCTGGCTCTCCCTCCTGAATTCTGGGATTAAACATTTATGCCAACAAGCTTTTCTTTAATTCCATTTCATAAATTGGAAACTTAGTCAGGTGGGTTCTTACCTCAAGGTCACCACTTCCTTTATTCCATTTAGAATCAGGATATTCTTTTAACTGTTTTATGGTGATCCTTTTCTCTTTAAGATGCCCATTTTGTATTTTTCTTTGCTCACCTTGCTCTTTTTTATTGTAGATATGCATAAAACTGGTCACTAATAATAGACACACAGCATAGTCAATACTAGGCTGTTTTGAAATCTCTTCTACCAATGTTTTTAAACTAAAACCATTCAATTTAACTTCAGGCAGATTTTTCGGAGAAGGGCAGAAAGAAGTCATGTTTTCTAAAATATAACAGGAATGATCTCTAGGCTACTTATTCACATTATTCTCCTCTGACACCTCTTGATTGGGGCTGTCATAATCTGAATTGCTCTCTAAACCACTGTCTTCTCTGCTCCTACTATTATGACCCATTAAGTGTTCAACTGCTTTCTTAATCCAAAATGTCAGTTAACCTTACTTCAAGAAACAGAGTCTGGACTATCATAGCAATACCTCACACACAATAGCAACTGATGTCTTTGGATTTCTATTGCTCTGAAGAGACACCATGACCACAGCAACACTTATTAAGGAAAACATTCAATTGGGGCTGAATAACAGTTCAGAGAAGCCCATTTTAATCTCTTTTAGGCCTTATGGAAATTGGAGAGCACTGTGTTGGTACACCAAGAGACATTGATTTGATAAGACTGAAAAGTTAATAGTGACAGGGAATGATTCCAAATACCAAACTTGGTCCTCTACAACCATGTCACACACACTTTTTGTATATACACATACGTAAACATGCATACAAACAGAGGTGAACACACATACACAAACATACATGTCTGTGCATGTTCATACACATACAGCGGACTTCCTAGAAGATATAGGCAGAAAGAAATTGAGACCAAAGGTTTAGGAAGGACTGCTACAAAGCAGTGTCTTCTGGACCTAACAGTCCATTGCACTTATACACTCACACTAGCTATGGGTGCCTGCACAACCACATGCACATGAAAACTGAATAAAAGGGAGAAAATGAAAAAAAGAAAAAAAATAACTAGAAAGACAATAGAGTGTAATTACTTAAAAATTAAGCTCATTCTATTTTGAAAATCTTATTTTTTCTAATTGTTCATTATTATTAAGTGTTTCCTTTCAAATTTTGTTAATATGGAGATTAGTCTTCATAACCAAAAATATAGAAAATTTATTAGGAATCTGTACAGTTTAGTTGGGAGAATAGATTTTCAGCAGAACTCAGCAACACGGAAAAATGTATAGGAAACATTGATATGCCTTAAAGCTATTCTTTATTTTAATTCAAAGGCAACTATATAAATTCATATTGAAAAATAAAGTTCTAATACTTGCATCTTATTCCTGGAAGAGTTTAGACTTTATTTCAAAAGTTTACATGAAATAAATGCATTGTAATGGGAATGGCTTTCATAAGTTTCTAACCTTCAGCTACCTGCTGTGTGCTGACAGCAGAGGCAGCCATTCTGCTGATGCAAAATGATACCCAATCACAATATCGACTCCCAGATCCACAAACAATTCAGGTGTGATGTGTGGTTTGTTGGAATAAAGCTAAATTTACAGACTCCTCCACTACCCCCCTTGACCTTGCGGTATTGTTAACGTTAATGTCTCCCAGGTACTTCAGCAGAAGTGGAATAAAGATCCTATTTGGAGGTGTGATTCTTACACAGTTCACATCTGGGACATCATTTCAAAAGTGTAAAGATTCAGAGAGCTTGCAGGTGAGCAAAGTCTCACAGATGGAGCTTCAGGGTAAGAGAAGAATCTCTCCTGCCCTGTGAGCTGTTTGCATTCTATTTGTCCAGTATCATCCTCTGGTAGCAGTTGGAAAGATACAGACTTTGATGAACCAGGGTAACAGAAATACAGGGGGTGGAAGGCCCAAAATTAATATGTGAGATTCTTGAATAGATATGATATTCTCTCCATTAGTGAGATACCTTGATATAAATTAGAAAAAACGATAAGAAGATGAAAATTAAGGGGATGGTTTTCTTCACCAGAAGTTCCAAATCACTTAGGAAGTTACATTATGTGTTTGATTGGCCCAGAAGCGTTATATAGGGGAATACAGTCAAAGTGGAGTTTAGGCTCTAAGCAATCCTGCCTCTCTTCATGATTTGCTGCTGCTTCTGCTCCAATTATCAGCTTAGTTCCCTAAGGGAAAAGTTACTCATTGAAATTATGTGTGTGTGCATGTGTGTGTGTGTGTGTGTGTGTGTGTGTGTGTGTGTGTGTGTGCGCACATTCATGCTCTAACCTGTGTTTAAGCAGAAACCATAGAGTTGTCATATGGATGTTCTTCCCTATCAATATTCACCTTATTCTGATGACACAGGGCTTTTAGAGTCCAGTATTAGACTGGTGGCAAGCAAGCCCTAGAATTCCCCCTGTTTCTGGCCCATCCTGTTAAGGTTACATGTAGGTACATGAGCATACCTGGTTATTTATAAGGCTTACAAGAATTTGTACTCAACCTTTCATCCTTACCTAGCAAATGTTCTTGCACACTGAACCATTTCCCGAACTAACCATAAAAGTTTTATGTAAAAGTTCAAACTTTCCAAGTCAGAGGACCCTGAAACCCAAATGACTTAGCTGAGGCATGGGGGCTTCATGAGAGGATTGCAGAGTATGTAAGTGCAATGGCACAGTTAGGTCCAGATGACACTGCTTTGCAGAAGTCCTTCATAAACCTTTGGTCTCAATTTCTTTCTGCCTGTATCTTCTAGGAAGTCCCCTGTATGTGTATGAACATGCACAGACATGTATGTTTGTGTATGTGTGTTCACCTCTGTTTGTATGCATGTTTACGTGTGTGTATATACAAAAAGTGTGTGTGACATGGATGTAGAGGACCAGGTTTGCTGTTGGGAATCATCCTCTGTCACTATTAACTTTTCCATCTTATCATATCAATGTCTCTTGGAGTACCAACGCAGGGCTCTCCAATTTCCCTAAGGCCTGAAAGAGATTAAAATGGGCTTCTAAACACACAATAATTGAGCCAAAAACAGCTTTCTACTTCATGTCTAATGTGGGTCTAGATATAGAGATGCCAAGGTACAGAGGCACCATAGTGTGTAGACTCAAACTACAGTATGGCAGGTACACAGTGCATGGGCTTGAGTACAGCATGGTGGATTCCTGCCACTGTACATAGTGGCGTCTGCAAGCCACACAGTATGGTGCATGGTGGATATAGCTTTTGTTAGTACAAACAAAAAAAAGTTTCTGGGCTACATGCTGCTGGATGGAGGCATGGACCCACTGCCTCCCAGAGTCAGCAGAGAGCATGGTTCTCAGAGCTATAGGTGAATTACCTCCACCATGTTGAAAAGCTGAAATGGGCAGAGTCAGGAGCCAAGGCTGCCGCTTCAGTCCTAAACATTTAGTTTGTCAGTTTAAAATCTCTCCTGGTCAGAGAAGGATTATAGATTCATAATGAGACAGATTCCGATGAAATAAACCTCTAAATGGTTTACATTGTGTGTAAAAATGTACATAGGCTTGGAAGAAAGAGGAAAAGTAGGATGCACAATTATATAAAGAAATAGTTTTAAAAAATAAAGTCTTTAAAGAGACAGTAAAAGTAATAAAAAAAAATTAGCCACATAAAGGTGGAAATCATACAGAGAGTCTAGATTATATTGTCTTTGGGTTTTTTAACTGTAGAGAGACATTTGATTGTAAAGGCTGCTCAGTTAAACCAATATTTATATTTTAAAGGTATTTTGACTTCAAAATTAGTGTTTATGGATATGTTGCTCTGGAAAAGAGGCTCTGATTTTTTTTTCCACAGGAAGCAAGAGTATATAGATTTGTTTTGGGTTAAGATGGATCAGATTTGATCAAGCCAGACCTCCTGAATCTTTTTTATTTATTTATTTATTTATTTATTTATTTATTTATTTATTTATTTATTTTTGGTTTTTTGAGACGGAGTTTCTCTATGCAGCTTGCGCCTTTCCTGGAGCTCACTCTGTAGACCAGGCTGGCCTCGAACTCGCAAAGGTCCACCTGCCTCTGCCTCCCAAGTGCTGGGATTAAAGGTGTGCGCCACCACCGCCCGGTAGACCTCCTGAATCTTAATAGATGGTACCTATCAACCAAGGTTATAGCCAGTCTTCCCAGAACTTGACCATTATCTCAAATTTTCTCAGGGTCCCCATAAGACTGCCAGTGACCCCTATCAGCAGGAAATAGTCTAGAACACTACATCCACATTCCCAAAAAAATGGATTATGGATGTTTGTCTTTGTTTAGGTTGTTGATTACAAATTATTATTGGTCATAGTCAATCTCTTTCTAAAAGAAAAATGGAGATTTGATATAGAAATATAGGATATAGATATGATAGGATAAAATGGTAGATTATTGAGTCTACTTTTAAAGAGCAACAACTTGTTTGAAATGTTTTATATTTCTATGGATTTTAGTTTATTGATACAAATTTAAAGATAATTTTGTTATACTGTATGCATATTTCTACTCTTGCTTAAGGTATTATGTTTATATAGCTCATTTGAAATTGTAATGTATAACTAAGAAATACAGATTGATAATTGGTCTTCTATGATAGTCAAACTTATAGTCATACTTTCTAGGTATGCATAGATATAATTCAATGACGAATGTAATCTTCAAATACTTTATTTTTATTTATTTATTTATTTTTGTTTTTCGAGACAGGGTTTCTCTGTGTAGCTTTGCACCTTTGGTAGCCCAGGCTGGCCTCGAACTCACAGAGATCGACCTGGTTCTGCCTCCCCAGTGCTGGGATTAAAGACGTGCACCACCACCGCCCGGCCAAATACTTTAAAGACCTACAGAATGTGGCATTTAAAATGTTTTAAAAACTTAGACTTTCAGGACAGTAGACACGTCTGCTCCTGATAACACTGATTTACTTCAAAGAGGAAGATGGGTATTGAAGACATTCCATATGGAGTTTATCTTCTTCTTGGTAAAAATAGTCATTTGGGCAAGAAACTGTTCTTGACTGGACTGCTTGACAAAATATTTTATCACCTGGACATGCAGGACCCATAGTAAAATAACCACTGAATTGGACAAAACAAGGCAATATGGTCCTTCATTTTCCTGCTTCTCATAGGAGACTACCAGACATTCTACAGGACACAGAAAAAAATGACTGAGAGAATAGGCCTATAGGCTAATGATAGATGCTCCAACATTACAGAGGAACTTTGGATGACTGTCCAGGCAGGCAGCTGTCTCTGTCATTTCCAGAATTTTTGAAGTTACTTACAATGCATTTCCTGTTTACTTAGGTAATATATTCTTCTGAGGTCTTTGGTGTAGTCAAAGACTAGATAGTTATAATTTTCTTTGGTTATGATAAAAGATAATTTAGATGTGAAACTCTAGACTCATAAATATAGGACAGATAGACTATTTTAATTTTGCCAAATACGAATGAACTAGATATTGTAATTGTAATTCCTGCTTGATGACTGTTCTATTATGTGTAATTTTGCTATGTTAAAGTTAAAACCTTCCTTTTTGATCAGACAGAAAAGGGAAAATGCTGTGGGATAATGCTTTTGTACACTGGTTTAATAAAGTGCCGATTGGCCAATAGCCAGGCAGGAAGTATAGGCGGAGTAAGCAGATGAGAATTCTGATAAGAGGAAGAGTTGAGACAGGAGTTGCCAGCCAGACACAGAGAAAGCAAAATGACAAGGCAGAACTGAGTAAAGGTACCAAGTCACATGGCTAAACATAGATAAGAATTATGGGTTAATTTAAATGTAAGAGCTAGTCAATAATAAGCCTGAACTAATGGCTGAACATTATAATTAATATAAGTAAGCTTCTGAGTGATTATTTTATTAGTGGGCTGCAGGGGCATGGGGGGACCAGAGAAACTTTCCAACTACAGTCTCTCAGTCTGAGTGTTCATAATGACTAATCTTGCAAGCCAACTTTCCCTGGGGATACCCTAACCTCTGCTTTCAGAAGCTGGAATTGCATGTGGGCCCCGTCCTGATCATTTATGTGGGTTCTGTGGATACACACTCCTGTTCTCATACATGCACAGCAAGTATTTTAAATACTGAGCCTTGACCCTATATATCTAATACACTTTCTTAAATGAAATTATGAGCTGTAATTTGTCTTAACATCAGAAAGTTTTCCATGGCAAAAAGGGTATAGATACAATTTCCATTTCACAAAAAGCAAACAAAAATAAAAAGAAGTTTGTGTTTTTAAAAATGAATTACAAAATGGCTAAGAACTTTTTTCTTTTGCATGGAATAGTATATGCCATAGGCCTCAATGGTTTTTAGATGGTCAAAGGATCCCTTAGAGGAACAAAGAGGTAAGTTAGTAAAGAGGAAGGACTTGAGATTTTTCCAGAATCCACATGAAAATGCTGGGCATGGAGTGTGGCATGTGATGCTAGGACTGGACAAGCATTTGACGTGATCTCTCAGTAATAACATCACGGGTAAAGTCATTTTCTCTTTAGTTATTCTCCATCATTCTAAGACCTTCTGTGTTTATATTCCATTGCTTGTGCTTTCCCACTCCCTAGAGCCTTCTCCTGTTCTTTCACCTCAGACAAATATGATTTTTATTCATAACTGAACAACATGAAGGCCTTGATCAGTCCCTTCTTTGTCCATTAAGTATCAACTAGGACTAGACAGTAGAACTGTAACAGAGATACTCTTACACACCCAACTGACAACATACTGACATACCCAATATACAGCACCTAATTATCAAAATGAAAAAAGAAAAGTTCTAACATATATTTGAAATATGTGCTACATACTATTTATTTTTAAATATATATTTTATTTATTCTTTGAGAAATCATACATATTTATTTTGTTCATACTCATCACCTCAACACTCAGACTCTCCCCAGAGATCCTCATTGTATCCTGCCTCTAATGTCATGTGCACACTCCATAACTCTCTAAGTATAATTAGTATTGTTTGAGTATGTGTTTAGACCCATGCACTGGAACCTGAACAACATACTAGAGGCCAGCTTTTGAAACTCTTGATTCACTCTCCCCCTCTCACCCACTAAATAGCTCATCCAGAGGCAGGGCTCATGACTACTAGCCTCCTTGATACTAGAATGTTGACTGGCTTGAAATTGTGCAGGTCTTGTTTGAGCAACTGCAGTTGCTATCAGTTTGTAATTGGAACAGTCCTGTCTTGTCTAGAAGACAGTGTTTTACAGTAGTCCATCATATCCTCTGGCTCTTAAAGTCCTTCCATTTATCTTCCATGTTTTTCCCTGCAACTTGAGGGGAGGGTGTCATACAGACTTTAATTTAGGGCTGAGCATTTCAGTATTACATTCTCTGTCTACAAGCTCTCACTTCAGAGATGGGATGGAATCCCACATATAATGGTACCACTCATAAAATGGGATTTAACGAAGGAAACCAGTCTTCAGAAAAAGTAGCATAGAAGCAGGCTCAAGATTAAGATGTCTGCTGATCACACCACATAGTACAACCCAGAACCCACCAATTGAATGCACCCTGACCTGGACTGCCCATTGTTCAGCATCTCAGAAGACACAATAAACTGCAAGCTCCCAGACAGGAAAAAAAAAAAAAACAGAAACAACTCTTCCTGGGTGATGCAGGTGTTTTAGTATTGAATCTAGAAATATTTCACAAGCTATAAAACCAACAACTTACAATGTACACTTCAATTACTCTTAACATGCTCACAGAGTTGTGGGTTTATCACAGTGATTGCATATTTTCATTACATTGAAGGAAATTCCACAGTCTTCAGCCATTATCCCTCAATTTAAGATTTAGCTGTATGTTTTTTTAGAAAGAATTTTATGGTTTTATCCCATATGTTTACTATATGACCTGCAAACACATCTCAGAGACATTATAAGCTCAGTTTCAAACCACTGCAATAAAGAAAATATAGCAATAAAGTGAGCCACAAACAGTTTTATGATTTCCCAGTGCTTGTAAAACTTTTGTTTATACTATGGCCTAAGTTCTCTCAATATGTTTTAAATTTGGATGACTTTGGTGATGCTTAGGCAAATTTTGGTACATTTTCAGACTTAATTTCTTTCCAATGCACATGCATGAGGGAGTACATACACACACACACACACACACACACACACACACACACATAGTGTGGGAAGAACCATTCACATAAGCAACACACTGGTGGATTAACCTAATATGTGGGCTATTGGTGTAGTAGGAAGAAGAGACTTCTAGATGGGGATGAGCAGAGAAATCTTTCTAAAGTAGGTAGACACAAGTCTTAAAGCATAAAAGAATTATTAATAAGTAAATAAAGAGGTATCATTATAGATATGAGAAATTCTATGAAAAAAACTTGTGGGGTTGGATTTGATTTTGTCTAAGAGATATGTAAAATTTGCAGGGTAATGCAGACTGCATATGTGGCTGCAACAAACTATTAAGTTATATTTATAATTGTTTGTACATGTTTTTGATGTAATTACTATTGCAATGTCTAATGAACTGCCAGAGTTCAACTTTCTGTACTACAAATTAAATGAACGTCTCTTGTGTGGAGACAAAAAAAGAAAAATGATTAAGAAAGTATTTATGTTTATTTTAATATCTGCCAAAGTGCCAAAACTTGGCTATCCATTATCATGGAAAAACTTACTTAATACAGGTTTTTGCATGAAAATGGATTTTCTTGTTTGTACAAAAAAGGAATCAATGGTGAAAGAGGGGTCATGTGAAAATAGTAAACTTTTAAATTCCAGAAAAATGTTCAGAAGATATATAGCTGGATATTGTGGTAGATCTATTTTCAGACTTTAAAGAATCTACACAATGATTTCCATAGTGGCTGTAGAAGTGTGCATTCCACCATCAATAAAGAGTTATTCCCCTTTCTTCGCATCTTCACTAGCATATGCTCTCTTGTTTTTGCCATTGAAAAAAACTTTATTGTACTGTAGAGTTGCTTACTCATCCATGTTCATTGGTGCTTTATTCACAATACTGAAGTTTTAAAAACTTTTTAAATATCCATAAAGTGATGAATGGATACAGAAAATGTACATTTTAAAAATGGAATATAGGCGCATCTCTGTGAGTTCGAGGCCAGCCTGGTCTACAGAGCGAGATCCAGGAAAGGTGTAAGGCTACACAGAGAAACCCTGTCTCAAAAAAACAAATAAAAAAAAATTCTGCCAGGCAGTGGTGGTGCACGCCTTTAATCCCAGCACTTGGGAGGCAGAGGCAGGTGGATCTCTGTGAGTTTGAGGCCAGCCTGGGCTACCAAGTGAGTTCCAGGAAAGGTGCAAAACTACACAGAGAAACCCTGTCTCGAAAAAACCAAAAAAAAAAAAAAATGGAATATTACTCAGTTATTAAAAATGAAATTGAAAATGTGCAGATAAATAGATGGAACTTGAAATAAATATCCTGAGTGAGATATCTCAGTACCAGAGAAACAAATATCTTATATTTTCTCCCATATGTAGGTGTTAGCTTTTAAGCTTTGGATCTGAATGTTTTATTAGAATGCTCATAGAGACTACATAATTAGCAAGGTTCCAGTGAGGGGTGGATCTTTAAAGGGAGGAGAAATAGAATTTAGTTTTATAAAAGAGGAAAGGGGAAATTGAAATAGGGGAAAAGTGCATGGAGATGGTATGGGGATGGCATGAGGATGAGAGGACAGAATAGAGGCAAAAGCATAGAAGCAGGAACTAATACTAAAGGTAGTTTGGAGAAGCCATACAGAAAACAATTGTTGTAGATTTACTTTAAATATAACAACCCTATTATTAGGAAACAGTACTCTAATACCATACACTACTGAATAAGACATCCAGTATGAGGAATGAGTTACCTCTTTCTGAGTTGTTGGTCACTGGAATCCCACCAACACTTCCAAGCAGTGCAGACTATGGCCAGTTCTATCAGTTACCCTACAGAATTTATGTTTATACCTTATAAGTAATGGAGCCACATATTTGAGTCATGGGGCATGTAGAAATCCAGCTGGTAATCAGCTGGAAGCTACATCTATACTGGCTAATATTAGTAATGGTGGAGGGTGGTATGTATGCTACCAGAGAAGAGAATGAATCATCAATCTCACCCAGCTGTGAACCTTGTGAGCTACAACAATGATCTGCCTCTCAACATGTGCCCACTGGTGCAATACTGGTGTGAATGTTCTGGGAGTAACCAATGACTTCTCTAAAACTTTTGTTTAAGGTTTGCCTTATGAGATGGAACCCATACCTGATGCTGCCAGTGTGCCAAAGAATTCTAGCCAAGATAGGATATGGTCTCTAGGGGAAAATCCATTACTATTATTCTGTTAAATAAATATAGTAATAAAATTTCCCCTAATTACATATTGCTATATCCATAGATGAATACATCATTCAGTTTTCATCAGAGAAACTTCTTCTTGAAGTAGATGGCAGTTAATTCAAAAACTTGGTTAAGGTGCAGAGAAAAAAGTCTTTGGAGTGCCCAGACCTAAGGAGAACATATATGGCATACTCCTTTCCTTATGGTTCAAGAATTTTTTGAAAGAAATGATGAAAAAATTGTAAGAGTCAGAAGTAGAGAATGACTTCAAGAAAACAGTATTTTGCACTTAATAGGAAAGATGCACATATAAATTTATAGCAACTATATCAGCATACACAAATCTTTCACATGTTCAAGCCAGAAAATATCTGAGCTTGGAGAAGGAGAGATGAATACAAAGTACCAACATACCTGAGCTATTCCCAAACTGCTTGCAGAGGAAAGTTTGTGTTCTCCAGTGGTGTGTCGCCTAGTATCATGACTACATTCCAGAGCAGACATCAGTCAACTTAAACTTTACTCAGTGTATTTATGGGAGAGAGAAAAATAGAAAAAAGAAAGAAAGAGAGAGAGAGAGAGAGAAAGAGAGAGAGAGGAAGGAAGAAAGAAAAAAAGGTTGAGAAGGTAAGTAGGGAGCTAGGGGAAGTAGATGAATACAAGCAGAATACATATATGGAACTCCCAGATAATTAATAAAACTTTATTAAAAACAGGGTAACTTGTTTAATTTTGATACTTTGTTTTGTCATCAGAAAATATGACATTTTATTGTTTAAATAATATGCTACTATCTACATTGAGGTACTAGTAGGAGATAGAATAAAATATGCACCTGGTACACACATAAATAGATAATGCATGATATATATATATATATATATATATATATATCAAACTTAGGCATATCAGATTATAAAATTGTTTCTGATGTATCCCCAACCACACTGACTTGCTTTACTTCTTGTTTAGAACCTGAACAATGGGCTAAGAATGCAAAAAATTTAATATTGTTCAACTCAATATTCAAAAAGGTTTGGGTTCCTTTCCTTCCAGAAGTATTTAAAGTTGGTCTTTTCGTTCCCAGGATGGGTCATGTGGTCATTGCAGATTTCAGTTTCATTTCATCTAACAAGTTTCAATTCTTCTTCAAAATCTGAGTGACCAGCTTATTTCTTTGATGAAATCTGAAAAATAAATTCAAAATATTATTGGAGAAAGGCTTTGTACATAAATCAATATGAAAGGAAGATATATTAAATACCTGCTTTCATGCTGAAGAATTGCATCAGTATAGATCAAGTGCTTGTTTAGCAAGCATGAGGATCAGAATTCAGATTCCCAGACTCTCTGTAAAACCTGAGCCGGTGTGGTGGCCACCTGTTGCCTGAGAAAGCAGAGATAGGGGCTCACTGGGGCAAGCTTGACAGCTAGACTAGATAAACTTGCAAGATCTGGGTTCAAAACAAACCTTAATAAGTAAAATGGAGAAAAATAAAAGAAGATAATCTAAAGTCAAATTTGTCGATTTTTATTTGCACAGGCATGCTGTGGGATGTTCTGTATGCTAAATGTGTTGCTCTGATTGCTTAATAAATAAAACACTGATTGACCAGCAGCCAAGCAGGAAGTATAGGTGGGACAAGAAGAGAAGAGAATGCTGGGAAGTGGAAGGCTGAGGCAGAGAGACCCTGCCAGCCGCCACCATGACAAGCAACATGCAAAGATACCAGTAAGCCACAAGCCATGTGGCAACTTATAGATTAATAGAAATGGGTTAATTTAAGATACAAGAACTAAATAACAAATGAAGGACAAGGGGGAGATCCCAGCTGGATCAAGAACAGAGAGGGATGTGGTGGTATTGTGTTCCCCAAAATATTGTGTACCTTAATAAACTTATCTGGGGTCAGAGACAGAATAGCCACAATATTAAACATGAGGATAGGCAGTGGTAGCATATGCCTTTAATCCTAGCATTCCAGAGACAGAAATCCCTCTGGATCTCTGTGAGTTCAAGGCCACAGTGGAAACGGCCAGGCATGGTGACACACAACTTTAATCCCAGTAAACCAGCCTTTAATCCCAGGGAGTGGTGGTAGAAAGCAGAAAGGTATATAAGGCGTGAGGACCAGAAACTAGAGGCATTTGCCCTGGAGAGGCATTTGGTCTGGAGAAGCATTTGGCCTGGAGAAGCATTGGGCTGGTTAAGCATTCAGGCTTCTAGCAGCAGTTCAGCTGAGAGTCATTCATAAATGAGGACATAGAGGCTTCCAGTCTGAGGAAGCAAGACCAGCTGAGGATCCAGCGAGGTGAGATAGCTGTGGCTTATTCTTTGTCTCTGACCTTCCAGTATTCGCCCCAATAACTGGCCTCAGATTTGGTTTTATTAATAAGAACTTTTAAGATTCCTGCTACAGAGGGAGAACAAGGAATAGGAGACCATGATAAATGAAGACCACATGAGAATAGGAAGAAGCAAAGTGCTAGAGAGGCCCACAGAAATCCACAAAGATACCCCCACAATAGACTGCTGGCAATGGAGGAGAGACAGCCCAAACTGACCCACTCTGGTGATAGGATGGCCAAACACCCTAATTGTCCTGCTAGAAACCCCATCCAATGACTGAGGGATCTGGAAGCAGAGATCCACAGCTAGGCCCCGGGTGGAGCTCCGGGAGTCCAATTAGTGAGAAAGAGGAGGGTCTATATGGGCGAGAATTGTTGAGACCAAGGTTGGATAAAGCATTGGGACAAATAGCCAAATGAATGGAAACACATGAACTGTGAACCAATGGCTGAGGGGCCCCCAACTGGATCAGGCCCTCTGAATGGGTGAGACATTTGATTGGCTTGATCTGTTTGGGAGGCAACCAGGCAGTGGGACTGGGTCCTGTGCTCATTGCATGAGTTGGTTGTTTGAAACCTGGGGCTTATGCAGGGTCGCTTGGCTTGCCCTGGGAGGAGGGGACTGCCCCTGCCTGGACTGAGTCTACGAGGTTGATCTAAACCCTCTGGGGAGGCTTTGCCCTGGAGGAGGTGGGAATGAGGGGTGGGCTGGGGGGGAAGGGGAGGGGGGCGGGAGGGGGGAGAACAAGGGAATCCGTGGCTGATATGTAGAACTGAATGGTATTGTAAAATAAAATAAAATAAAATAAAATAAAATAAAATAAAATAAAATAAAATAAAATAAAAATAAATAAAAGAACTAGATAACAAGAAGCCTGCCATGGCCATACAGTTTGTAAAGAATATAAGCGTCTGTGTGTTTATTTTATAAGTGGGCTGTCAGACTGCCACGGCTTGGCAGGACCTGCAGAGAAAACTCCAGATACATAGGCACTTGCTCACACATATACCTACATACATGTGGTATATATGATATTCATACACATACACATATGGCTCCCCCTACACAATCAATTCTATGATGTTCTGTATCCATTATTTACCTTAGGTGTAATTTCTGGCTCATCCTTCTAACCCTCTTCATACCTTGTTTTTATGATGCTACAGGCTCAATCGTTTTGTTCAAAGACAATAAAAATTCCAGCCAACAACACAAGGATAGACTGCTTTTCTAAAGACTTAATTTGGTAAATCCCCTAGTTATTTTCAGCATATTTTATTGCACAGTTACCTGCAACTCATTAGCCAGTTAACTAGTTGATGGATTAAAAAGAGTGATGCCTACTGCTATTACAGAGTAACTCTTGAAAAGAACATTCTAAGAATATGAGCAAGAAATATGATTCTTGAGTACCAAGGAGAAAAGAAAAAGTCCATCTAGGTTTCACCTGTGCTGGACTGCTCAGCTCTTTTGTAGTTGGTTTTCATACTTTATTGGTTCAGGAAGCTAATAAATACTGGAAATAATATTTGTTATAATAACCACCAAGAAACATATAAACATTTTCAATGTTTTTGAAATTATGCTATTTAATCTCATGACAAATTCAACATTCAAATATTCTTGATTTTAAGTGTTAATCATGAGGGTATAGTTTGCTGAAAATAATAATGAGAAAAAATAAACATAATTCATCAATGTATTATTCAAAGTTCTCTAAAGAAACAGAACTGATGTAATTAAATAATATATGTAGTTATGTGTATATATATATGTACATATACGTATGTGTGTGTGTGTGTGTGTGTGTGTGTTTGTGTCTGTGTGCCTGTGTCTATGTGTTTGAGGTTTATTAGTTGGTTTATAAGTTGTAGTCCAGTTAGTCCAATAATGTCTTCTCATAGTGGAAAAGTCAACAGTTTGCTAATTGTTCAGTCTACAAGTCTGGGTGTCTCAGCAGTTCAAATCTGGAGCTGAGGACCTGGAGGATTCCTGGAGATCTTCTAGTCTTCTGTCTACAAGGGAAGTCTGACAAATTTGGTTCTAATGCTGGTAAATAAAAGTTGTAGGAACAGAATAGATAAATTTTCCAGAAAGAGTGAGGGCAAGCAGGTAAAAGCCAAAGTTTCCTTCTTCCTTGTCCTCTTATGTGGATGGTCACCAAAAGGTGCCACTTATATGTAGGGTGGGTGTTGCTGCTTCAAATTATCTGATCAAGAAAATCCCTCATGGGAGTGTCCAGTGGCTTGTATTTTAAATAATTCCAGATCCAGCAAAATTTATAATATTAGCTGTTGTGGGATGTTCTGTATGTTAAATGTGTTGCTCTGATTGGTTAATAAATAAAACACTGATTGGCCAGTAGCCAGGCAGGAAGTATAGGCAGGACAAGCAGAGAGAATAATTCTGGGAGGTGGAAGGCTGAGGCAGGGAGACACTGCCAGCCGCTGCCATGACAATTGAGATATAAGGTACTGGCAAGGCATGAGCCACATGGCAACTTATAAGCTAATAGAAATGGGTTAACTTAAGATATAAGAACTAGATAACAAGAAGCCTGCTGTGGCCATAAAGTTTGTAAACAATGTAAGTCTCTGTGTGTTTACTTGGTTGGGTCTGAGCAGCTGCAGGACTGGTGGGTGAGAGAGATTTGTCCTGACCATGGGCCAGGCAGGACCAGAAAAAACTCTAACTACAATTAGCCTTCAGTATCATATTGTATCCTTACATTTTAGAACCTCTAGTGTTTATCACTTTGCACTTAGTGTTTCTTATAGAATAAACATCACTTTTCTAATTAAAAATAAAACTAGTCATCTCTACTTCAAATAGTTCCATTAAGATTAATTACAACGAAAAGCCTATCAGAGAACCCAACTTGTTTCAGATGATGGGCACATTAACCTCTCTTTCCCTTATATTGTTTTGGGCACAAAGTACACAAAGTACTAGGGAACTAGGAGTGTTAATCATGCAGTGGTCCTCAATGGGAGAGATAAAACCGAATACCCTAATTCCTTCCAGAAGGGTGAGAGTGCATTTTGTTAAGAACCTGGTGACCTCTTGGCTCTCTGTGGAGGCAAAGCTCACCCACCCTTTGGCTACAGAGGCAGAACTCACACAAATCACTCAGAAGGTTTATCACAGACCCTTCTGTATAGATAGACCTCATCCTTAAGGGAATGTCACATATAATTTATGGCCCACTGACCTCTATGCTATCACACAGTCAGAGACCACACTGTATTCTAGGCCTTTTAGCTATAGACCCCACACTCATGTTCACATGTATTTTGTAAAGGAGTTTCTGAGTAGTCACATGTTAAGCTTGATTGTGCAGCTATGACAATTAATGATATTAGCAGGGATCAGAACCAAGGGTCAAGTTAAAGATGAATCAGGCATCTGGCTTAGAGACAGGAATCTGGTTTAGAGACAGGCATCTGGTTCTAGACAGCTTTCAGATAAAGTCAGTCCTCCAGGCCCAGGGACATTCTCTGCATAAGAGAAGGTAGAGGCATGAAGTTCTACTGGTGAGGGAGGGAGTCTCATGTTGGTGGTATTTCCCCCACTGCCTCTGTGTTTATCTTGTGTATGCTTTCCATCTATTGGGCACACATATAATTAATAATGATAATCATTAAAGAGAAACTACTTTGCACAGAGAAAATAATAATGGTTCCCTAAATTCAAGAAGTCACCCATGGAAGGTTCCAACTCATGAAAAAGAAAGGTTATTTGAAAAGAAATACTGTAAGCTAAACATGCCAAAATTTTTCCCTGCTCCTGAAAAACATATGCCTATAGAGGTTCTTCTGATCCCCAGTACACAGAGTAACTATGATCCATGTCATGCTGGCAGCAGAATCTTGCAGTATCATTCACATAGTACTGGTTTTGGAGAGATGAAACATGAAAAATTGAGGAAGTCTTAGAGTCTAGCTTCATTATTCTGGAGAGTTACTGTGTCTAAGCAATTTGTAATATTTTGGAATCCCTACAAGGAGGCCCTGAAATAAAGCTGCATGGATTTATTAAGGTGAAGTTTTGGCTTCATCGGAGACCACAAATTATTGGGGATGCCAGAGCCATGGGAGGTGTGCCAAGGAGTGTTTTATATAAGTGGTGGATTCAACCCAAGACAGAAGTTGTGTGTTGCATACAACAACACAGTAGGGGACATGCCTCCTCCTATTGGAGCTGAGCTGTTTTCATCATGTGTCCAGATGCTAAACTCAGAGTTCCTGGATTTGGTGTTTTATCTGCAGAATTTGGTTTTGTTTTGCTTCAGTCATTTCTCTGCTATGCCCTGATTATTTTCTTTTGGAACAGAAATGTTTATATTATAAATACTAATATGTTAGAAGTATATAACTTAGTTTTGCTTTTGTAGGAACTCATACTTAATGTCTTAAAACTGCTAATGACTGTAGAGATACTGATGGCCAACTTATTGCATTTTATATTATAAGGTCTATGAGCTTATGGGGACATAGGGTGTAAGGTCATGACTAAAATGTGGTATTCTTGAGTATCAGATTGACAAGGAGTGGAGTTGCGATTGTTAGTGATGATTGTGAACTTGACAAAATCTACAATCACCTTGGAAATGGTCACTGGGCAAAGTCAGGTCACAGTTGTGAAGGATCTAGATTTAGGTTTTTGTCTGATACCCTCTGTAAGGAATTGTTTTGCTTACATTAACTGAAGCATGAAAACGTATATTAATTGTGATAGGGACCATTGCCTAGGCAGGGGATTTCAACTTACAAAACAGGAAAGGTAAGCTGAACAGCAGTGTTCATACTTTCATTGTTCTTTATATTGTGGCACTGGATTCAGTGTGACCAGATGCTTTAAGCTCCTGTTGTCTTGACTTCTCTCCATGATGTAATATATCCTTGAACTGTGTTATGATGAATGTTTTCTTCTACAAGTTTCTATTGTAAGAGTGTTTTTTATATTAGTGAGAAAGTAACTAAGAATCTTGGGTCATTATGCTGTTCTGTAATTAGCCAAAGCACGTTTAGCATTCTTCTAAAATTCAGTTAGCAAAACCTGTTAATATTCACTCAGAAAAGAATGAAATGACATTCTGTTTCAAGGGCATCTGAGCAGCCCCTGGTAGGTGACCTGTCATAGCATTATGGTTCAGAATTTCACTCTGGTCTCATTCTCTGCTGATGTTATCTGGTTTTATCTTATCAATGGCAATATAGTTATTGGTGAAAATGATACCCTATCATAGTGAGATGAGTGAAGTCATCCTCACAGAAGAGGAATCAAATCAATGTCCTCTGTCAAAGCAGCAAGTATTCTTAGCCTCTTAGCATCTCCCCAGCATATTTAACTCAGCTTTAGTGAGTGGGCTAGTGGGTAGGTTGGACACTGAGTGAGGCTATACTGAACAAATAATGAGTAATATTTTCATCAAAACAGACTTGGATAATTCAAAATTTTACTGTTCTGTTTGGCAAAGTGCATGATTAGAAGCCTATATACTGCGTATTTTTATAATTATTTACTTAACTGTTTCACACCATTGATGACCATGAATACCTGAAACCAAAGATTTTTAGGTAAGTGATGGGAGGTTTTTGCTGACTGGTTGCAGTCTCCACATGTCCTGGCAGTTTATCTCAGTAGCTCAGCAACATGAGACTCCCTCCCTCACCAGTAGAACTTCATGCCTCTACCTTCTCTTATGCAGAGAATGTCCCTGGGCCTGGAGGACTGACTTTATCTGAAAGCTGTCTAGAACCAGATGCCTGTCTCTAAACCAGATTCCTGTCTCTAAGCCAGATGCCTGATTCATCTTTAACTTGACCCTTGGTTCTGATCCCTGCTAAGAACATCTGTGCTAGGAGTAACGCTATAGGAACCCACTGCCAGATACAGAGCATTGTGATAGGAGCATGCCACTTAATACAAATTAGGGTTTGTCCCCAGGCCTCCAAACGCTATATATTCCTTATATTCTGGAACAAAATTGAACAGATTGACTAAAGTTTGTCTTCTGCAGGATTATCTCTGTTCATACCCACAGCCATCTTGAACCTTGTTCCTTGCTTCTGTTCCATCTGCCTTCATGAACCATAGTAGTCAATGATCTAGAGGAACCATAGGTAAGGAATGGTGCATAAATTATTGAATATAACATTTAGCTGGTAACATATATATTCTGTGTGTTTAGAAAAATAATGCATGTAGAAAGTGAGAATTACAAAAATGTCACAGGCCATGACATAAATATAATGATTGCAATTGATAATTTATGTATATACCCACCAAATGAATAACTTTCTAAGGGAGGGGCTTCATCAGGAAAGGCTTACAGGACCACAGACTCTGAAAACTGGTTTCTTCTGTCTGTTATTTTTCTCGTGTTCCACTACATTTCTTCCCTAAAAAAATAGTTATGGGTATTTCCCCCACTGCCTCTGTGTTTATCTTGTGTATGCTTTCCATCTATTGGGCACACATATATCTGTGGATGGTCAAGAAGATGATTTCTTCCTAAGCTGAATAATTTTGATAAATAGAAATAATACTAGAATACTTTTCATAGCACAGGTCCACATAGGCAAATCACAGTATTCTCAGCTACAAAGACAGCTGTTTATACATTTAGCCGACTTAAGACCTCAGAGAAAATTCAAAGTAGACTGGTTGCCTCTTCAAATGAATTTCACAAGGACAGATTCCCAGGTGTCTGGTTATTGAACCAAGATCAGGCAAGATCTGTGTCAGTTCTTTCTTCACTTGCAAAAGTCTGGCTGATAACATTAAAGATGTAACTCCCTGCAGAGACTGTCTCAGCAACTGACTGTCTGCATTTACCCCTAACATCAGTTTTATGATGAAGGACTCAAGGTACAGTCAACTAACTGTTTATTGTTTAGGTCCTGAATTTCAATGTCATTCTCTGTTGGGAAATCCTAAATACTCAGCCTATGGCCTCCTGACTCTGTTTTACAGACTGCACATCAGGAAACTTGGCTGACAGCCAATGACTACCATCACTGGCTGGGCAGCAAGACATATCTAGCTTGAGAGAAATTGTATGATTTTCCATGTGTTTTCAGAATGCTCTGACCCTAAAAATGAAACTCATATGTGTCCACTGTTTTTGCCATTAGAGAAAGCTGTGTAAGGAGATATTCAGCTGTGTGGACACAGAGAGATTTTCAGAGCAGAGTTTTTGAAGATGAAATAAAAGAGAAAATTACCATCAGAACACCTGTGTTATCTTTTCTATTACTACTCTTAGTTCTTGCTGAAATCATGGATTTTTTTGCATATCCTGTGGTACTGGAGGCTGGCCCTCCAGACAGAAATAAAATAAATAAAATATAAAGAATGTAGAAAAAGAAACTAAATAAAATATTTGAAGCTAAAATATTCAATAATAGAATTCAAAATTGAGAGGGTTCAACATCTGAATATAAGTAAATAAAGCAGAAGAAAGATTTAGTAAAATAAAAATCACATCATTTAAAAATACATTCCCCCAAAACAGGAAAAGAGAAAGCAGGAAGTGAGGAGGAAAGGGAGGAAGGAAAAATAGCAGAGAGAGAGGAAGGGAGAAAACTAGGGAGGAAATAAGGAAGAATGAGAAGAATGGAGAGAGGAAGGGAAGAAAGAGAGAAATAGAGACTATAGAGGTGGATAGGCAGTTAATTGCCCATAGTGTTTTTTTTTTATAATTTAATTTAATTTTACATATCAGCCACAGATTCCCTTGTCCTCCCCCCTCTCCCCCCCCCCGTCTTACTCCCCCCCCAACCCCCCATTCCTATTTCCTC
The DNA here is from genome assembly GCA_902168405.1 of Peromyscus aztecus. NCBI lineage: Eukaryota > Metazoa > Chordata > Mammalia > Rodentia > Cricetidae > Peromyscus > Peromyscus aztecus. Next base: position 6,071 of record CABHPQ010175113.1, on the reverse strand, counting down.
CAGGGCAAAGACTCCCCTGGGGATTGAGTTCAACCTGGTAGATTCAGTCCAAGCAGGTCCAGTCCCCTCCTCCCAGGTTGAGCAAAGTGTCCCTTCATAAGCCCCAGGTTCCAAACAGCCAACTCATGTACTGAGGACAGGTCCCAGTCCCACTGCCTGGATGCCTCCTAAACAGATCAAGCTAATCAACTGTCTCACTTATCCAGAAGGCCTGATCCAGTTGGGGGCTCCTCAGCTATTGGTTCATAGTTCATGTGTTTCCATTCGTTTGGCTATTTGTCCCTGTGCTTTTTCCAATCTTGGTCTCAACAATTCTCACTCATACAAACCCTCCTCTTTCTCACCAATTGGACTCCTGGAGCTCCACCTGGGGCCTGGCCATGGATCTCTACATCCGCTTCCTTCAGTCATTTGATGAAACTTCTAGCATGACAATTAGGGTGTTTGGCCATCCTATCACCAGAGTAGGTCATTTTGGGCTTTCTCTCAACCATTGCCAGTAGTCTATTGTGGAGGTATCTTTGTGAATTTCTGTAGACCTCTCTAGCACTTTGCTTCTTCCTATTCTCATGTGGTCTTCATTTATCATGGTCTCTTATTTCTTGTTCTCCCTCTCTGTTCTTGATCCAGCTGGTGTAAAACAAAGATGACTAGACTGCTACTCACAACTCCAGGGAGGCTACCTAGAAAACAGAACCCTAAGAAAGACACAGGGATCGCCCAATGACAGAGAAATGGATGAGATCTACATGAACAACCTGGACATGAGTGGGAGTAATGAAGAGCAAGGTTCGAGGGAAAGAGAGCTTAGGGGAGCAGGAGACCCCTTAGTGTTCTTAAAGAAGACTCAAGTTCAAAACACAGAATGCACATCAGGTGGCTCACATCTCCTGTAAATTCTCCAAGGGCATCTCTGAGGGCACCTACATTCACATACACATAGCCACACAGACTTTCACATAATTAAAAATAAAATAAAATAATAAAGTTTTAAATTAAAAAAATAAGAGAAAGAAAAAATAAAGAAAGAAAAATCAAGTAAAGAAGGAAGGAAAACGGAAAGAAGGCAAACAAGAAAAGGAAAAAAGGAAGAGAGAGGGAGCATAGACTGAGAAGATAGCTTACTGTGTAAACCACTTACTGCTCACACATGTACACACAAAGTTAAAATAAAAGAAGAAAGAAAAAGAGGGGGTTGAGGAGGAACAGAAGAAAGGAAAGTGAAGAAAAGAAAATTAATTAAAATGCGATCTTACAAAAATCAAAAGACTACAGAGGAAAAGAAAAAAGAAAGGCAATGAAATACAGGAACAAACACTGTTGTCATAGCCTTCCTTATATCAGTAGTAAGGAAGTCACGGACAATGACAATGTCATCCAGCCTGCACAATCCCTAGTATATAGTAGGTGTCCAGGAATGAGCCTTTAGACTGTGGTAGCTGAGTTTTCCTACCTCAGCTGTGCTAAAGACAAGAGATGAGTCTCACAATTCTTGTATGTGAAGGTGTATGACAACAGTTCACAGACCTGTGAATTGTTAATAGTCACTCTTAAAATGGTTAAGATTATAAAAGGACAAGGAACTGTTTTATCAAACTTAGTTACTGTTCTAAAATACATGCTAGATGCTTCATAAATGTTAATTTGTTTAGTTTTAACAGCAGACATATATGGAACATATCAAAAGCTTTCTAGTGTGTATAGGTATATGTACATGCACACATGCATATGGAGAGGAGAGCACCTTGGGTGTTGTTCCTCACTCATCAACTAGAACTTTTTGAGCCATGGTCTCTCACTGGGCTTGAACTAGAAAAGAAGACCAAGGTGACTGCCTGTTCACTTCTTTAGTTGGCAGCATGATTATTAATAAATAAACAAATGAATAAATATATACCAGAGATGGTTGATTTTATAATGTCAGTGCTGAGCGTGATCATGGGAGAGTTGGACCTAAAATTGAGGGCAAATAAAGTATCATGCAATAGCCATCTTTATTCAGATCACCAGGCATTTTACACTCTCAGTTTTAGAAGAATAACATGAGTAATGTGTTCAATCACAAGGATAGCACATGAGGCAAAATAGGTTTTTTCCATAGAGGTATATGAATAAAACAACAGCTAAAGTAAGTTCATTCCTAACTGGTTCACCTGAGAGGAGCACGAAAACACATTCCAAGGACAATTAGGTATTCTGAAGAAGCTGAGGTCACAAGACTCTTGTTCTGTTTTGTTGGAGTTTTCTCACAAGCACTCAGAATTCTCCTTTTATTGCTCCATTCTTGGCCAATGCTCCAGCAGCTGGCCAGTGAGCCCCAGATCCACTGTGTCCACCTGCCCAGCACTGAGATTACAAAATCTACCATCACTGGCTTTTATTTGTCTATTTATTTTTTACTGAGGCTCAAGGAATCAAATTCAGGCCTCCATTCTTGCAAGGTAAGTGCTTTGTAAACTGAGTTAGCTCCTCAATCTCCAAAATATTTTTCTTATGAAATTCAGAACATTTACAAGTATTTCTGAATTTCACCTAGCATTGTAAATTATATGTATACAGCATTGTTTTGGATTTTTAAAATTTACAATTTTACTCTCTTATCAAAACCAATTCTATCTGAATCAGGCCTCCTTTTGATATTGGTTCCTTTTGTGTTCTCTCTCCCTCTCAGTTCAGTCTTCATAAGATGTTTTCTCTAAATGACCCACAAAAGTGTCCTCTTCTCTTCCATTTTACAGTTCCTAAGCCACTGTTTTGTCATCTTCTTCTTATTTCATAGATAACATCAATATCTACCCTTCCATCACAAAACCTCTCCTGTCTGGTTTATTTTCCATGATTCAATAAAATGCCTTTTGTCTGAAGCACATAGAAAATAGGTCAATAGGTCTTCAAAAACAGATCAATGGATCTTCAACAGATAAATGGTCTTAACTTTAGAATAAGAAAAAGTATTCATTTTTCATGTATTTATGTATTTGGTGGTAGGATGTGGTAAGCATGTTATAGCACATGTGGTGTTCAGAGGACAGTGTCCAAGACTTGGTTCTTTTCTTCAACCCTGTGTGTTCTGCAGATTGAACTCAGGTCATCAGGATTTGCTGCAAGCACCTCTATCCATATCTTAAGAAATCATTTTCTCACAATTTAAAATATACTGTGGATTCTGCAATAAAAGGACTTTTTGCAAATTTAAGTTGGCAAGATGTAAATGAAGGTTATATGTTCAATATGAAAGCAGATAAATTAAATTTATGCCTGATTTCCTCTGCTGAACCTGTCAATGACTGGTTGATCTTGAAAATGTTGCTTATCTTCTAGGACCTTCAATTTCCTCTAAGACAGTCACAGTAACAGCATTTCCTAATAATGCTTTACAATCAGATGATTCAGCAGAGCGTCTGTCTCAAACAAGAAGTAAATGCCCTGAGTTGTTATATAATAATACCAGAACCAGAATAATGAGCTATGATAGCTATTTGAAAATGGGACTGCATCATGTGTGAGTATGTAATAGAGTTTAAAACGGATGAACAAAGGGTAAATAGCAATGTGAGAGAGGAAAACCTGGTGCTGCATGCCAGTGTAGTTGTCACTAATGAAGCAGGAGGATAAGGCTGGAAGTTAGTATGGGCTACGTAATGAGAACATGACACAAAAAAATACATAATTAAAATACGAAGCATAAGGAAGTAAAATCAGTGTAAAATGTAATAGACCAAGAATGCAAAATACTGTGATACTGTAATGATAGTAACATTAGGATCAATTCTGGAAGTTAAAATGCATATAAAATAACTATATAAATTAAGATAATATGTAGTATGGTCTACTTCAGGCTGTCAGAGTATGCAGTCCTGTGTTGTGTGACAGTATTCATAAGGAGTCAGGAAAAAAATGTCTACTCACCCCAGATTGGGAATTGGCACTAGACCAAGGTAAGGATGCCAACAAAGTCCAACTATGAGATGCATTAATTTTATTGAGGTTCTTGTTTGCTTACAGTAGCAGAATAGACTCAAAGGTAGCTGAAAGCTCACCCTTGCTGAGGTGATGACTCATGAAGCTGGAAACCTGAGACTCTGCATGATTTGCAGGCAGCTGCACAGCTCCTGGTGTGTCTTCCAGGAAGCTAGCCTGGTCTCTTGCTTCTTCCATGGCTCTCTTCCCGGCAGCCCTATTGGGTTCTGTCTCCTCAGAAATCCTTACTGTTTATACAGCCTCAGGAGGAAGGGACTGGCCTTGTTCATCTGGTCAGCAATAGGAACTTCTAAAGACTCTTGAATTGTTTACTTCCCGGAGCTTCCTACAGAACATCCTAAATCTTAAGGACCTTTTCCAGGAACTGCTACACAATATAATGAGGCTGTTTTCTCATCTTAGGAAACTTAACCCCATTGACTGACCTTTTCCCATTTCTCTCCATGCACTTTTCCTTAGTGGAAATATGGGCAAATGTCTCTGACTTCACAAGGTCAGACAGGTTCTTGACTGAGTTACTACTGACTCGTGTGCCTTCCTCACAGAGTGTAGGATTCGCTATTTTTTTCTTCAACTGATGAAATAATTTTATTTACTTATTGAGCTTAGGATCAACACAGTCTTGATTTTATTCACAAAAAGGAAATACTAAAAAACAAAAAATAAGAATTCAGCATTTGAAAACAGAATCCTGGTGTGGGTGGTAGACACATTCTTGTAAGAAAGAGCTGCATAGATCACACTGTGCAGTGACTGGCTCCTACAGAATCTCAAAAATATGATAATTACTAATGCCTAGGCACTTAGAAAAAATTACACTGCTCTCATCTCCTGATTGTTTTTGGTTCTGTTCCATCTCTCTGCTCTTTGACAAGTAAACCCAGCCTTTGAGGTTTGACTGTGTGATGTCAATCCCTGAGAAGTTTTGTGTTTTTCCTAAAAATGGTAACTTTGAAGAGCCTCCTACCTGCTTGCAGACAAAATGTTACTGGGCTTTCTAACCTTTGAAAATGTAGGTGTAATAGCCACACAGAAGGACAGAAATCAAACAGGAATTGGATGATATAACTCCTTTTGTAAGTGTTGATCTTTTCCTGTGACTGCAAAAACCCAGGGGGGAAAAATTCTCTTAATTGTCAAGGTCATTAAGCACTGGAACAGAGGTAAAGTCAAACCCTCTCTGCCAATCATGATGAGAAGAGAGCTTAGAGGTTTCATGTTTCTCTTGGCTTCACTAAAGGTCAGGCATGTGACTTTTGGAGCCTCTCTTTCCTTCCTAGGAGATGGTAACAACATATTTTCGTTATGAACAAATATGTATCTTTAAAATGTTTTAATTTAAGAAACTACACTTACTAATTTTATTTTGCTGTGATGTATTCATGGGTGCATGAATGTATCTGTGTATTCATTTTTTCCACATGCATGTATACATTGTGTGTGTGTGTGTGTGTGTGTGTGTGTGTGTGTGCCTCAGCACTCATGTGGAGATTACAGGAACCCTTGAGGAAGTCAGTTCCCTCCTTCAACCATGTGGATCCTGGAGAATGACCCGGGTTCATCAGTTTTGCTGCAATGCCAGAACCTTTACCAGCGAAGTCATCTCCTCTGCCCTATTTTTATTTCTTAAATTAACTTACAAAGTAACAGGTTTCCTTCCCTATGGGATTTTCATGCACATGTCATTTTTTCTTTTATATCCACACTCCACTTCCCACCCCTCTTTTTCTCCTCTGCTCTTTGGGCCCAGTACTTGCCATTCTGCTTTGTTCTATTTTCTTTCTGACCATTTTCTTTAACACACTACTCTCTGTGTCTCTGTTTGTCTATCTTTCTTTCTGTCTGTCTGTCTGTCTCTCTCTCCAGTCACACTGATCTCTTTCTTGTTCCCTGTTCTTTACCAACATTTTCTAAGCTGCACACACATGTTTAACAGGTCCTGGCTGGGATCTCTATTGCACAAGTACACAAGAATGCACAGTTGCGTCCCTTAATATTATATATTTCCAGATTCATCCATTTCCATGCAAACTTCATAATTTTATTTATATTTGAATAAAATTCTACTCTAGTATTACATTTTACTAGGT
>CABHPQ010175112.1:8673-48891 GCA_902168405.1 Peromyscus aztecus | reverse complement strand
GAAGTTACAATGTCTAATTCTGAATTCTGCTCCCTCTTCATTGCTTCATCATACATCATTGCACGATTCTTGATTAAATACCATACACATTCATAAGAAGATACTTGGAAAACAATGGGAAGACTCGCTTTCTAACAAATCAGATTTAATATGATCTTGCTGTGAGATCAAGGGTGACATAAGTAGTTTGCACAGGATTGGAAATTTGTCAACCCACAGTAATGTCATGATTATTCTGTTGGAGCTCACGGAATAGAATATTTTTACCCAGCTACCAATAACAAAACTAAACAAAGAGAGGTGAAGTCGGAGAGTTAATATGTGACAAATCTTCTCTCTGAGCAGGGCTTATTCCTTATTCCTGCCCCAAATATCTATTAATCTGATAATTCACATAAACATTTCCATGGGTGATTTGTACACTTTGGATCTCTGGAATTTACCTTAGGATTTAAGAATGTTTTAGAATGGAAAAGTTTTAACAAAATCAACTGAATTCAGAGACAGAAAGGTTCTAAAATAAGAAGCAACTAAAAAGTTAAAAATAGTTAGGTTGTGTGGTTATCTCATGATAGAATGACCTTCTAAAATAATTTTGGTAAAATAAGAGATCCATGCACATACATGTACATTTATATGTGTGTATTTGTAAAGAATAAAATCTATACTAAAGCATAAGCCTTCACAGTTGCATTTAGTTCCTTTCTCTCATTCTAGATAATTTCATATATACACGTGACTTACAAGGAAACTTATTTCTAGGCTAGACTTTGGGCTAATGGAGACATTAATAGAAATTTGGACTCAACCTTCAGTACATAGCTAGTAGAAGATCCATAGAACGAGATGACACAATGGGATATGGCACCAAGTATGGCCACCATGATGGGGCTAAGGGGGCTGTAGATGAGAGGACCAGCTTAGCCGATAGCAGCCCTGAGTTCTAGGTGTGGAAGGAAAGGAAGGAAGTTAGATGAACAACTACTTTGAGGAGTTAAAAAGAAGATTCACTGCTGTTCATTAATGATTTTATGATTAAGTGTAATTGTGTTTCTCTTTGTGTGTGTGTGTGTGTGTGTGTGTGTGCAAGTTTGCAGTATCTTAGATGACTGTGTGTTTATATTACATTTGACAATTTTTTTTTACTTTAATTCTAGTCCTAAATGACATTGCTTTATTTAGGAAAATAAAATAAGTAAAAAATAAAGTGCAAAAGAAATAAGTGAGGTTTAATTTGCTTTGTATTCTATGTCCACAGACTTCTTGGTATCTTTGCTTCTTGACTGAATGGCATACGAACTACTGTAGACAAATTTCTAAACCATCTTATTATATAAGAAACAGAGCCAAATACAGAGGTGATAGCCAAAGAGATCAGGGCAATAGCCATGACTAGCCTTAGCTTACTACCATGCAGTAGCTTCTACAAAGAGAGCTTATTCCCTTCTAACTCGTGTTTTTATTGCCTTCCTGTTCTGCCTTCTCATTGGCTCTAAGCCCAGCCACATGACTTCCTCGTCACTGCCTGTCTATACAGACCTCCAGGTCTCTATGGTTGGTACTGGAATTAAAGTCTCATGTCACCACTCTTGGCTGTGTCCTTGACCACACAGAGACTCTGCCTGCCATGTGATCAGATTAAGGGCATATGCTACCACCGCCTGACTTCTGTTATATGGCTATTTGACCTCTGATCTCCAGGCAACTTTATTTATTAACATACAAATAAAATATCACATCTCAGCACAAATAAAACATTACCACAAACTACCATTGGCACCTTGCCAGAGTGATACTACAGAGATGAAAAATCTTCTGCACGGTCCTCTAACTGTGATAGTATAATTCTCTAATCAGCTAAATAACTTACTTAATCTTTGAGAACTGCCACACAAGATTCTGGCCTAATTAACAAGACAGAGATGTTACTTTGTCCCCTTTGACAGGGAAGAAGCAAGATCTTGTGTATAGCGAACATTTGTGACCTGGTGAACACCATAGTTAATTGAATAAAGACCATAACTGAATGCCAGTTTACACTGAAAAATGGTCTACTGCATTTTGCAATTAATACAAAAGCAAGGGTGACTGTTAGTGTATAGGTATTTTGGTTCAACTTTAGGTCATTGGGGATATTCTGTTGGCAAATGTTTTTGGCTTTATTCTCCTGTCCATGAAGATTGTTAGAGCTTTTTATTACTAGGTGTGCATGAAGCTTAGTAGCATATAAATAAGGATGAATACATTATGTTCTTTATGCTTTTTAATTTAGAAATCCAGGTTGATTTCCTATAAAGTTCGCATCTTTACAGTTAGTTTAGAGAATACAGTTATTGTATTTAAAGTAGGTTTAGCTTTTAAACTTTACTTAGGTCTGTTTTGTCATTAGTGACAAAACAGTAGTTTCTAGAGTGGTATGATCTAAAAAAAATTCAACAAGTGTTCAGTGGTGGTTATTGGTGAGTAAATTGCGTAACAAATTCCTGCATCACTACTTAGCTATCCTAAGCATGAACAATGAAATGTTTGTTCTGTATTTACCTTATGGAATTAATCCACACAAAAAGCCAGAAGCAATGGCAAATGCATCTAAATTTAATTTGTGGATTGTATGGGGATAACAAAAGAATGTTCAAATACTTTGCTGGTTTTCTTTTTTTTTGGAGGTGCTCCCTATGTAGGTGAAGCTAGCCATGAACATATGATCCTCCTGAGTCAGCCTAACACATGCCAAGATTACACTCATGAGACACCATGACTAGCTACTTTGACCAATTTTTATCACTTGGTTTTCTGACATTATTGTTGCCTGTTAAATTTTGATTAAAATACCAATAATGACATCTGGGCTGGGATATTAGTCAGATTAGGTTAAGCCATTCTTAGGTATCAAGTAGGCTCTGAAATATTAGTGGTTTGTATTTATTTCTTCAGGGAATACCACACAAGAGATTTATAAGGTCGTATTTTGTGGGTTTGCAGCATAAACTTGTTACTTCAAAGGCTAATATCCTGGTTGGAGTAAGCTGAACTATGAAGTGAAGGCCTTTCAATGTGTCACCCATGAGTAGCATTTTTTATCTGTGCTACATCCACTAGAAAGAATCATAATGTCTTGAATAATTCTAAGACTAGAAAAGGTTGTCTTTTAAGTGTCCAGGAAGGGAGGGGAAATTTAAAATGGTAAGAGTTGGTAATGGTTACAATTATTGAAGGGTATCGTGGTTAATTATTAACAGGACCCAATAAAGTTGCATATAATTTTTTTTTGCTTGCTGCTTTCTCACTTTATTGGTGTTTTGAGCCTCTGAGCCTACAGACATAAGCCATGTAGAACTGGGACATCTTGGTTTTCTCATTAACTTTTATGTGCTACTTAGATGCTGTTAATTCCTATTTATTGAAAGGTTGATTCAACAATTCAGCCTCTAAAACTGCTTTGCTTTTAATATTACTGAAGATAGAAAATATGGACTGCGCATTTATAGAAGAAAATTTATATGACAGATGACTTCAAATTATTTCCTGTGTAATGGGTGGGACAGATGCCAATAATTGTGAACAACTGATACTCTCCTGGGTGCTTGTCATTTGAAGAAGCTTTGATGATGATGCTACTAGCAGATTTAGAAAGGCTTCTAAGCAGGAAAAATATTTTTAAACAATTGTATCTTCTTCACTTTTATTTTTAAATTCATAACAAAACAAACAGAGCAAAAGACCATATTGCACAGAATCCATTCTGCTATTAGGTGCAGAGGGAAACTCTTCTACCTTAAGATACCAGGATAGGCTAGAAGAAAAAAATCAACTAGATATCAGCAGAGGGGACCAGATAGGACAAGTTTAGTCAAGCCTGCTGGAGAAGCCATGATGAAACTATACAGAGGGATATAGACTTCCCGTTGGGAGCCTTGATCTATTTCTTCCATTAACAGTTGCTTTCTCAACAACTTCAAGCAGAGTGATCTCATTAGAAAAAGCAGCACTGGGCTCCTGTGCACCTCATCTTGATATGCCTAGGCTTCACTTGATCATGCAATGGATCTAATTGAGATGGGTCTAGAGATCCCTAGAAGTGGGCCAGAAGAAGGAAGAGCAGCTTCTAAGAGCAGTGACATTTAGGGCCTTGACAGCCTGGTTATTTTGTCAATCATAATCAGATGGTCAGACCTAATCTCCAGGTGTTTTTTTGGCCATTATTTAGTCCATTGTAGATTTTTCTTAACATGCCTGGATATTCATGATTACCTCTAGGTTGAGAACACAGCCTCCTGGAAAATGTCACCTTTTCAATCTTTTTATGTGGTATCTTTTTCATGAGCCTGCAAAGGTTACCAAACTTTGCCTTGCTTTCCTCCATTTTCTTTGTCTCTTTTCCCTCTGGTAGTACTGGGACCTCTTTGGTCAGGCATCTCTTCTCATCAAATTCCTCATGTCAATACATGAAATACTCATCATGATGCTCATATAGAACACTTATAAGACTTACTTCTACAAATGCTCCATGAAGTACTGTTGTCTACCTGGTTTTTGCTCACTAATGATGGAAAAGCTGGACTTCTGTTTCTCCGTTTTTAGAGACACATGCTTCGACAGAAAGTTATCTGATCTCCAGACTGGGAGTTGTAACAGTACAACAACTGAGAGAAGTATCACTGGTTAAGAGCATCTTCAAAGACTCCAAGATTTAGATGTTACACCTTTTAGAATGTCTTATGGTTTTCTCTGCCATCTCAGAGGAAAGCTAAAGGTATATCTTCACAATGTTTTTGCTGATGATTTTTTTTTCAAGATTTTTGGTCTGCTAGAACATTTCTTGAGAGATGTTCTCAGGTAGATCATCAAAAAACAACTACACCACAGACACCGGTATAAACTCAGAGGTCTCCATGAGAAACACATGCTAGACAAAAGGTTTGCTATCCTTTTTGTTCTCGAAGTTTGGTGAGGGGATGAAGAACAACTTGCTGAATTCCAACTTCCACATAGAAATGCTTACCTTCCAAATAGTCTTCTCATTCATTAGCAAGGCTCTGATAAAATTTGACATGTTCCTCTTGAGATCTGTCATCTGTGTTTCTGGTGTAAAAGTATTTGCCCTTTTCCAGTTCTTCCCGATCAGTATTACAGATTAGTTCTGTAATCTTGGTCATCTTTTTCTCCTCCTCAGCATTGTCATCCTCCTAACCTCATCCTACATCTTTAATCTTAGATTTATCATTATCTCTGTCTTTTTCTTCCTCTGCCTAACATTGCTAATCTTCTTCTTTTCTCTCTCTAGCAGAGAGTAACATACTAGCTTATGAAATATGAATACTTCACTAATTTCTTGACCTGAATCTCCTCTAAGTATTCTTTATGTTTTCTCTGAGCAGTGTCCTAGGTAGTTTTCTATCAACTTGACAGAAGTTAAAGTCACCTAAGAGGAGGGAACTTCAATTAAGAAAATGCCTACATAAGATCAGACTATAGTAAGCCTGTAAGGCATTTTCCTAGTTAGTGATCGATATGGGAGGGTCTAGCTGATATGGGTGGGGCCATCCCCAGGCACATGATTTCTATAAGAAAGCAAGTTGAGCAAGGCAGAAATCAGCACCCTCCATGGCATCTGCATCAGCTCCTGTCTGCTGGTTCCAGTTCTGTTTGAGTTCCTACCCTGATTTCCTTTAGTGATGGACTGTAATGTGGAAGTGTAAGTCAAATAAACACTTTCCTCCCCAATTTTCTTTTGGTCATGGTATTTTATCAGAGCACTATTAATCCTGATTAAGACAAGGTGAAAGATCACTTTGGTCCTCTGGCCAGTGAGCTGACCAGGATCTGCACAAACAGTGAAGGGTCTGCCAGCACAAAGTTCCCAGGCATACTGCCCATCCTCATTGTGTTTTGTGATCACAAATACTATCACTGTCACTATATAGGGTTAATAAAATATAACACCAGGCTACCTGATCATGGAGATGTCTGTACAAGAATGGAGACTTAGGAATGTTCCCATAATGGTTAGTATTAATTGTCAACTTGACAGAATCTAGAATCTCCTTGGAAATGGGGTCTGAGCATGAATTATCTTGATTTCTTCAAACGAGATGGGAGGACCTGTCTATTCTGGATGGGACTATCTCTTTCTTGGATTCTGGACTGCATAAGTGAAGGAAAGGAGTGAGCAGTAGCATTTATTGAATGTTCTCTATTCCTGATTATGTTGTGATATGATCAAATGGCCCAAGCTCCTGCCATTTGGACTTCTGTATCATGATGGATTAAACCCTGGAATGAGGTAGAATAAACCCTTTAACTCTTAAAGTTATTTTCATTAGAGTATATTATTATTATTATTATTATTATTATTACTACTACTACAGTAATAGGAAAGTAAACAAAACATGAGCTTTTGTTTTTGTTTTTATGGGGTCAGCTTTTGTTATAAAATTGTGTGTATAAATCTATTCCCCATCTGAGAGGAGGGGAATGTTGATGATAGGAGTCATTAGTTGTGATTTCTGCCTTAAAGGCAAAATCTCCACATCTCCCTCCCCATGGTGTGTTTCCTGACATATCTTGAAGGAAAAAAAAAGCTGGCACACTATTGAACAAGGGTCTGGACTATGTCTGATTTATAGTTGGTATCTGGGCTGCATTGTAGTGAATCTCAGAAAAGCCATTTTAAATTCAAATTTCTTTTTTTTAATTCAAATTTCTTAACATGAATACGTGCTGTGGTATTGGCTAGTGAGTTAATTGGCCCCCATAAGCTCATAGGGAATGCACTCATAGGAGATGTGTCTTTGTTGGAGTAGATATGGCCTTGTTAGAGGAAGTGTGTCACTGTGAGGGTGGGCTTTGAGGTCTCATATATGCCCAAGCCATGCCCAGTGTCACAGTCTACTTCCTGTTGCCTTCTGATCAAGATGAAGCCAGCACCATGTCTGCCTGCACATTGCCATGCTCCCCCCACCCCCGCCATGATGATAAACCTCTGAAATTGTAGCAATCCACCACAATTAAATGTTTTCCCTTATAAAAGTTGCCATGGTCATAGAGCCTCTTCACAGCAATGGAAATCCTAATTAAGACACATACCAAACCTAGATGGGATTTGAAGTGGATGAAATCGTTGTCTCATACACAATCTTTTCACTGTATATTTTTTCAACAGAGCCAATGCTTAAAAAAAAAAAAAAACCAACCTGGTGATTTCACCTCGTGAGAGTGATTTAATTTCTGTCCAGGAATCCATACTCTTCATACTCCTCATTCTCCTACGTTTTACATTTTTAGAATTAAATTGTTCTCAAGTTATAATTCAAATCTAAGGTTAATCTTATTGCAGGTGGGGAGTACAGAAATTCTCATGTCGTGTGTGTGTGTGTGTGTGTGTGTGTGTGTGTGTGTGTGTGTCTTACTGAACTTCAAGCCAACTCTTAGCCTGACTGGCCAGTGAGTTTCCAGGGTTCTGCACACCTCTTTTCCATCTGCTTCATTGCTGGGGTTGCAGTTGCACAGCTTTTTGCTTAGGTTCTGGAGCTGCGAACTCAGACCCTTCTACTTACAGACCAAGTACCAGGTGGACTGAGCCATCTGTCCAGCCTTCTTTTAGTTTGATTACAGCATTTGCTTCACCTGTTTGCTCTGTGTTGTCATGAAATGACTGACATATCCTTACCGAAGACTTGGCACTATTGCAGTGAACAGGAACTTGATAAAATGAAAGAGAACATAAAAAATAGATATTTTAGACCGTTTTAAGAATGAAGCATTTTAATAAAATATGTTGCATTCTTAAATATGAGAACCATTCCGCTTTCTATCATCAGTCTAGAAACACATTTGGAATGGTTAGTGAATCTCTTCTGGAACAGTAATAATACAATAGATTAGCCTAAGTAAATTAACTTTTGTGTCTTTTAATGAACCAGAAAATTTGTTCAAAAATAGTATTGCTAGTGGTTAGGAATGAAGGATTATTAGCACGACTTTTCCCCAATGTCTTTTATTTGTATTATTTTAGCAGAACCTCTGCATTTCAGTTCTTGCAGGTTTGTTTTACTGTGTAAGATTCTGTTTCACTTTCCAATTTCTACAAAGCATGGAGTTAATTTCTCAATTTTGTATCCAGAGTGCTACTAATTTTTACAAAATAAACATGACAGCTGATTTTTGTTTACACAAATATTCATATGCTGTGTAAAAAACAAAGAGACTTTGTCAGAGAATACTGTAAAGAAAATACACATTTGAAAATTAGTATGTGTTGAATGAATCTAAGATTGAAAAGAAAAAAATTAAAGGAAGTCTTTATTTTTGAGTATTGGTTTTTTTGTTTTTGTTTTTCGAGACAGGGTTTCTCTATGTAGTTTTGGTGCCTATCCTGGATCTTGCTCTGTAGAACAGGCTGGCCTCGAACTCACAGAGATCCGCCTGGTTCTGCCTTCTGAGTGCTGGAATTTAAGGCATGCACCACTGCCAACCTGCTGAATATTGTTTTTAATAGAACTTTATTATAAAGAACTTGTGAAAGAATAATACTCAACTTCATATGGAAAAACAAAAAACCCGGGATAGCCAAAAGAATCCTGTACAATAAAACAACCTCTGGAGGCATCACGATCCCTGACTTCAAGCTCTACTACAGAGCTACAGTAATAAAAACAGCTTGGTACTGGCATAAAAACTGACATGTGGACCAATGGAATCGAATTGAAGACCCTGACATTAATCCACACACCTATGAACATACAATTTTTGACAAAGAAGCCAAAAGTGTACAATGGAAAAAAGAAAGCATCTTCAACAAATGGTGCTGGCATAACTGGATGTCAACATGTAGAAGGCTGCAAATAGATCCATATCTGTCACTGTGCACAAAACTTAAGTCTAAGTGGATCAAAGACCTCAACATAAATCCAGCTACTCTGAACCTGATAGAAGAGAAAGTAGGAAGTAGTCTTGAATGCATTGGCATAGGAGATCACTTCCTAAATATAACACCTGTAGCACAGACACTGAGAGAAACAATCAATCAGTGAGACCTATTGAAACTGAGAAGCTTTTGTAGAGAAAAGGATACGGTCAACAAGGCTAAGCGACAGCCTACAGAATGGGAAAAGGTCTTCACCAACCCCACACCTTACAGAGGGCTGATATCCAGAATATATAAAGAACTCAAGAAATTAGACATCAAAATGCCCAACAGTCCAATTAAGAAATGGGCTATAGAACTAAACAGAGAATTCTCAACAGAGGAAGCTCAAATGACTGAAAGACTTTAAGGAAATGATCAACATCCCTAATCATCAGGGAAATGCAAATCAAAACAACTCTGAGATACCACCTTACACCTGTCAGAATGGCTAAGATAAAAAACACTGAAGATAGCTTATGCTGGAGAGAACATGGAGCTAGGGGAACTCTCCCCCACTGCTGGTGGGAATGCAAGCTTGTACAACCACTTTGGAAATCAATATGGTGCTTTCTTAGAAAATTTGGAATCAATCTCCCCCAAGACCCAGCTATACCACTCTTGAGCATATACCCAAGGAATGCTCAATTATACCACAAGAGCACTTGCTCAGCTATGTTCATATCAGCACTGTTTGTAATAGCCAGAACCTGGAAACAACCTAGATGCCCTTCAACTGAAGAATGGATAAATAAAATGTGGTGCATATACACAATGGGATACTACTCAGCAGAGAAAAACAATGACATCATGAGGTTTGCAGACAAATGGATGGATCTAGAAAAAAATCATCCTGATTGAGGTAACCCAGGCTCAGAAAGACAAACATGGTATGTACTCACTCATAGGAGGATACTAGATGTAAAACAAAGATGACTAGACTGCTACTCACAACTCCAGGGAGGCTACCTGGAAAACAGGACCCCCAAGAAAGACACAGGGATTGCCCAATGACAGAGAAATGGATGAGATCTACATGAACAATCTGGACATGAGTGGGGGTAATGAAGGGCAAGGGTTGAGGGAAAGAGAGCTTAGGGGAGTGGGAGATCCCAGCTGGATCAAGAACAGAGAGGGAGAACAAGGAATAAGAGACCATGATAAATGAAGAGCACATGGGAATAGGAAGAAACAAGTGCTAGAGAGGTCCACAGAAATCCACAAAGATACCTCCACAATGGACTACTGGCAATGGTCGAGAGAAAGCCCAAACTGACCTACTCTGGTGATAGGATGGTCAAACACCCTAATTGTCATGCTAGAAACCTCATCCAATGACTGAGGGAACCGGACACAAAGATCCATGGCCAGGCCCCAGGTGGAGCTCCTGGAGCCCAATTGGCGAGAAAGAGGAGGGTTTGTATGAGTGATAATTGTTGAAACCAAGATTGGAAAAAGCACAGGGACAAATAGCCAAACGAATGGAAACACATGAACTATGAACCAATAGCTGAGGATCCCCCAACTGGATCAGGCCCTCTGGATAAATGAGACAGTTGATTAGCTTGATCTGTTTGGGAGGCATCTAGGCAGTGGGACCGGGACCTGTCCTCAGTGTATGAGCTGGCTGTTTGGAACCTGAGGCTTATACAGGGACACTTGGCTTAACCTGGGAGGAGGGGACTGGACCTGCCTGGACTGAATCTACCAGGTTGAACTCAATCCCCAGGGGAGTCTTTGCCCTGGAGGAGATGGGAATGGGGGTGGGGGTGGGGCGGGAGGGGGGAGAACAAGGGAATCCGTGGTTGATATGTAAAATTAAATTAAATTATAAAATAAAATAAAAAATTAAAAAATAAAGGAATTACCTTTGTATAACAGCGAAAAAAAAAAAGAACTTGCAAATAAAAAATGCCATACATTGAAGTTAATGATACTCACAGACTATCTATAATGGAGCTTCTGTGCAACTTGAAAAGCCATTCTGAACTTATAAAGCTTCACATTTGATTTTATTCTTTCACTTTCAAATGCATTTTGTGAATTTATCCACTAAAACCAAATTCATAACAGATTTAAAACCAGGAAAACAATTAACCCTATCTACTCTTTCGTGACTTGTTTCCATTACTTACTTTTAGCCCTTTCTCGTTATCTAGTGTTTATCATTTCTTGTTTTCCCTTCAACTATTAGACAGTATTCAAATGTACATTTATTTACACATGAAATCAAAATATTTGCAGAAGAGTGGATGGATTTAGACTAATTTTAAAAAGGGTCACATAATCTCAGAAAGAATATAAATAAAATGTTCCATATAATTTTGCTTATATTCACAGAATTTGAAGATTTAACTTCAAACACTAATTCAATCTAGCTTCAATAAACAATTAAAAAATTATCTCTTTCTAGTGCCTATTTGGTAGGAAGTATTTTCTAGAAGTTATCTCTTCTACCAAAATTCATTTCATAATGCTCTTTAGAATTTATTATGCTTTTAGTAGGGCGTAGAATCTGTAGATACAAAATTATTTTTTTATTTGATGCTCTTGAGAAATTTGCCAGCCCTAAAAGAGATGTATGTATTCATCAAACCCCCTCCCTTCATGGCTCTGGCAACTACGCAGAAGAGGAGGCAAAGGAGTATAAGAACCAGAGTAGATGGATGACATCAGTAGACTCAACAGGACTGATGCATGTATGACCTCAGAGAGTACTGCAGACTGCACAGGCCCTGTACAGGTTCAAGCCAGATGAAACCACAGTGCTGAGAGGAGGAAGTGGACATGAGCTCCCGTACCTGATAAAGAAGCTATCTCCAAGTGACCTCCATTTGCAAAGGGAAAATTAGTTTTCTCCAATGATGTTTCACTTGGTATATTAACTACACATAAGGCTAGGCCCATGCCCAACAGTAGGTGGATAATACAAAATAAACTAGATGATATTTTCGTAGAATTTTTGTCTCACTTTGCTTTGTTTGGGCATTTTTTGTCTTATTGGCCTTTTGCTTGTATATACGGTTTCAAATTTTGTATTTTTAGGGTTTTAGGATGTGTGTGCTTGTGTGTGTGCATGCAGGTGCTTTCTCTTGATTATTTTGCTGTTATTATTTTTTTATCTTTTTACTCTGGTTTGTTTGTTTTCCCTCATTTGCTTATTTGTTTTCTAAAGAGAGAAAAAAAAGGTGTTGAGTTGGGTGGGGTGGGGGAAGACAGGGGGATCTGTGGAGAATTGGGGAGAGAGGAAGCTGTGATGAGAATCCATTGTAGAAAAAACAGAAAAGAAGTGCCTCTCCTGGCCTGATCATTTTTCTTGTACTTACATAAAGGCTATGTTTTGGTGGATCAATTTGCTATCAAATTTTTAGCATAGCAAATCACTCTTTCAAAGATAATGGTGTAGTCTTCTACTTTTGTCAATATATTTGAATGATGGTTGATATTAAATATATAAGGCTTACATATTGCTCATTACATTATTTATAAATATTTGATATTCTTAATGCTTTAACAGACATTTTAACATTATATATAGATTATATATTTGTATATCCTGTCAGGTTTTATATAAGTCATAATTGCATTCACTTATTAATTTAAACAATTTATCTGATTTTTAAAATATTTTCTGCGTGTATGATTATTTCTTCTGAATAATGACAGTTATTGTTTACATACATTCTATTATCTCTGACTTGACTTTGTTTTACCCCAAAGTATAAGATTTTATAAAGAAAAATCATTGATTTTCAGCTCTAAATCTTAGCATTATTCATTATGTTATTAATTTTTTTGTATTTCCAAAGGTATTTTTGGGAGGTGCTGAGGATTGAATTCTGGGTATTAATATCATATGATAAGTAAGCTCTCTAAAGCAGAAATAGATTTCCAGCTCCCCAAAGATATGCTTTATTGTTTTCTTCTTTTTCTCCTAATTTTCTTTCACTGAAAATAGATTTTTGTCATACAATATATTCTGAGTGTGGCTTCTCTGCCCCCAGTTCCCCAAGGTCTTCCCCACCACCCCTCCCATCCTAATATATAATTTTCTGCCTCCCCTCCATTAGAAAACAAACAGGGAAGTAAAAACAAAAGAAAAAGTCAAACCAGAATAGGACAAAACAAGCCAACAGAAAAAAAAAAGAGCCAAAGAAAAAAGCATAAGAAACACGTAGAGACACAGAGATAAAGATATTCACATACTCAGAAATCCCATAAAAACACAAAATAAGAAAGAAGGAAAGAAAAGGTTCTGACGAGTTATTAATGAGGCAAAGAACCCCTAAAGACGTCATTGAGTTCATTTTGATGTTGGCCATCCACTACTGGCATGGGGCATGCCCTTAAGAGACCCCGGTGAGACTCCTTTGGAGAAAACTAACACCATTTGCGAGTGGTTATTAATCGGAGATAGCTTCTGGGTTAGGGATGGGGACTTGGGTCCACTTCTCTCAGTGCTGGGACACAATCTGGGGCAGACCTCTTCAAGGCCCTATGCATGTTACTACAGTCTCTGGGAGTTCATGTGTGCTTTGATTGTACTGTGTTTAGAAGGCCTTGCTTCCTTGATGCTTCCATCCCCTCTGGCTCTTATAATATTTTTTGGCATACAATTTTTTCTACTACTTTTACTGAAATGCAGATAAATCATTTGATTAAAAAGTGCCATATCTTTTTCTCTCTTTATTACGAAAGGCATTTGTTGATAAGCTTAATTATTTTCAAGGTCTTATGTTGAAGTCAATGAAGCCACGTCTGATAGTGCAGGTATGTAATTCTAACTAATTGGGAGTCTGACGCAGGAGGACCTAAGTTATAGGTTACTTGGGGTACAGAGTGAGTTCACTGTCAGCCTAAGCAACGTACTGATATTCTTATTAAAAATAAAAGTGAGGCAGTGCTTTCTGGGTTCTGATGTTTGTTCACAGCAGAAGAGGCATTTTTCAGTATCTGGTTTTTTATTTTTGGTTTTCAGACTGGCTCATTTATCCCAGATTGGCCTCAAACATGTAACTGAGGACCTTGAACTCTTGATCTTCCTGTCCACCTCCTTAGTACTGGGATTATAGGTGTACCCCCACACTTGGTTTATGGGGGCCTTGTGCATGCCAGGCAAGCATCCCACCATGAACTGAGCCATGTCCTCAGCCTCACCTGCTATTTGGTTGTTTGGTTGTTGTTTTTTTAATGATTTTCTCGATTCCTCAGGGTAGGAATTTATAAAAAAAAATTTTTATTTATATATATATATGTAATCATGATATTTAAACTAGAAGAATTATCTTTCCTGACAAATTCAGACATACAAATGGTTCAGTGATACTTTAATTTGAGACTCACTAACACTCCATACTTCAAGAATTTTTCCTATATCATCTTTATAATTCAATAGCCTTCCAAGTAAGTGCTTCTCATATTTGCAAGATGCTAAAGCAGCCCCAGGTTCATATCTACAAACAGAAACTTCTAAGAAAGACATGGGTACTGTATGATGCTTTGCCTCTTTGCCACTGAGAAGCCCCTTGATGTTTCCCTACTTCACATGCCATCAGCTATCATTGATCTGGATATCTCATAAACTCAGTGAGTGACACTATCATCAATGAGAGGGCTGTATTCATTGGCTTCAACCAAATATATCTTTGCCACAGATTTTTTTTTTGTTGAGGGGAAAACAATAAAAAATATTGAAATTCATGTTTCTTATTACAGAGGGACGTGTCGAGTGACAAATAATTATGTTTCCTCTGCTGGGTATTTCCTTCACTGAATTATGTGGATGGAAAAGGTAGACACAGTCAAAATTGTTTTTGATTAGTGAAGGAGAAAACCCATTATGTTTAAAAAGATTGGATGCACACTTGGAATACCAAACTTGGGATGCTGGTGCACAGAATAGTGATTTTGAAGTTAAAATATGCTATCTGTTAAGTTCCAGGGCAATCTGTCTCAAAAAATCTGTTTATACTGTGATAACTTTCATTAAGTAATTAGTAATTAACTACTCTGTGGATACAGTGGCAGTTATTCATGCCATTCTAAGAACATAACACAGTAGTGATGTCTTAACCAAGACAAGTTAACTCATCTCAGTCTTGGATGTTGGGAAGAAAAAGAAAGAAAGCAATTTTAATGTGCTCCTGCACCTTTGCCTTTTTCTCCAGTGCCAGGAATTTATTCTGGATTACTTCGGTTGAGACTAGATGACCCCTGTGAGATGTAGGTAATAAAGCCTTCTGCTTTTGTTGGATGTTCTGTTGTTTTCTCAATTAGAGTAGTAGTCTAATAATTTTTATTGTTGAAAATAGATTAATCTCTCATACAATACATCCCAACCACAGTTTTTTAGTAAGGGCCAGATAGATATCATATTAGTGATAAAAACCCCTTGATAATATTGATTTTATGTACATACAAGCATCATCTCCAAATTTGGAACACCTGAAGAGACAGTTGGGGGATTAAATTATTTTTTGTGGTTAATTTACACTTGTAGGTCCTAAAGAAGATAATGGAATTTCAACTGGAACTATATTCCATGAATCACAATGGAGGAATGGGGTTAAAATAAAGCATAAGTAGAAATAAACTATTAAAACAGGTGATGAGAAGTAATCCTCTATAAAATACTACTTATATCCCTAGAGGACTTGAGACTCATTTGCTGGTCTCTGAACCAGAGTTCATAATACAAAAGCTTCCCAGTGGCAGAGGTGGGTTCCATTGTAAGAAAACAGCCAATTAAAAAGATTTCTGGTTTACAGTTTTGGGATGCAACTGACATATTTATTGATTAAACTGGTATAGCTCTGAGGTTTTAGGTCTTTACATTTTTAATGATTTTTTTCACTATCTTTACTGTTTTTGTATCATAAAATATCTCATTGTGGGTAAATTATGGTACATCCAGTAAAAATGATAACATATGACATAATTTAGATGAAAATCACCCTTAGCAGTGGAAACTGAATAAAGTCATGACAGAGCAATAGGTGAAGTTTTATTTGTAAATCTGGAAAACCCTTTGTTTCTTGAGTCAATGGAATAGTTTTTACAAATATAGTCAATATAAAATAATAATAGACACTAGGGAAATAGGGTATTGTGTGAAAATTCATGAGCTATATTTAGGCTGATTCTCTGTAAGCCACAATCACTGGATATTAGTTTACATCTTACACAATAAAGGTCTCCTCACTGTGTTTTAATTTTAAGAATTAGGCATTTCTGAAGAGCATTACACTGTTACCTTGTGGTGGCTTTGTTGTGCAGATTTCTTTAATTTTAATAATATAGAGACTAAGAGTTAGACAGACTCTCTGTTAGGCAAACAGATAGGGAAAGACGCCATGGCTAGGGAAAAAAGGTGGCAGACTGCCAAGGTGGCTGGCTTCTTCTTCACCGTCCTGATCTGAGATAAAAGCCTGGCAGCTTAAAACAAAGGCCTGGTAGGCATTGAGTCCTGCCAAGTGACCGCTGGCTGATGGACTGGCTCAACAAGTTCATTACACCACAGTGTGGGCCAATCAACCACACTCTCTTCTTTCACCTTGACGAACCCTGAATTAAGAGAGGAAAGCTCTACAGAGACATTAAAAACCTCAATCACTGAAGGAAGAGACCGGACATTGTGACTCTCCATGTCTCCTCTCAGCTGTGTAGAGGCTCTTTTTCTCAGTTTCTGCTGCATTAAGTGAATGCAACGAATGCCTTTCTTCATTCTGGTGATTGTGTCTATTGCTGTCTGTGATGTTTGTTATTTCTCTGCTGCTACCTGCTATACTTGAGATTTTTTCCCCTACCTTTTAATTCTTTAACTGGCAGAGAAAATGAACCCAATTAAGACTCCTAGCCTGGATGACTATGACATAATCAATCTAAAATACAGTAACTGTTAAATCAAAGAACTTACCTAAAATATTTAAATAATTATCACATGTAAACACAATGAACAATTACTTCAGCTACATTAGTGGATACACATCTTGTCTAAACATCCTTTCATCATGTTGGCTTCTGTTCAAGACCATATAGTGCAACTGCAATGTCTCCTTACCTCCTGGTTAACTCTGGCAGTGTTTTAGATGTTCTATTTTTGATAACCTCATAGTTCGGAGAAGTCTTCATGAAATTTTTTATAGGCCACCCCTACCAGAAGTTTTCTAATTTTTTTTCATGATTGGTTTTAAGAGGAATACTGCCCTAAGGTAAAGGATCATTTTTCTCCTGTTGGATCAATGTCTACACAGACAACATGATTCATTACTACTGATGCTGAATTGACTGACCACTGAGATAGTGTTGTCAAGGTATTTCCACTGTAATGTTACTGCCTTTCTCCGTTTCTCTGCTGTGATCTTTGAAGAACTGGTTGTGTACAGCTCACAGGTAAGAAGCTGGGATCTCTGGTTCCCTTCCTTAAGGATGAGGTAGCTACGAACTTCTTGGAACTCTTTGGCAAAAGATGCTAGTCTTGCTACTCTCATTAATGTATTTCTTGAATAATATATCACTACAAAATTATAGATATTGATTTTATTCTTTGAATTATAATCCAAAAATTTACTTGTGTTTTGTTCATCTACATTAAGTTTCATGTACTGGGCACTGTCTCAGCTGCCTTCTCTGTTTCTGTAATATAACCCTGCCAATGTAGAGGTTTTTGTTGCAAATACTTACCTCTTGTCTGTACAGGTTGTTCACAGCTTAGCTTGTCTTTTACCTCCTCTAGTCATTGATTAACAGCTTCTAAGTATCTCTAGTTTCTTTTATTGGAGAATAGCAGTACAAACCAAGATTTCAGTGCTCACACTCATTATGAGTGGGACCTTGCTGCGTATTGAGAACAAAGCCATATGCTAACTAATGTATATGCATCTACATATAAATAATTCCAAATACATATGTATCAATCTATTTAGGGCAATAATTAGTTTATATAAACATCTAATTCAGG
The DNA here is from genome assembly GCA_902168405.1 of Peromyscus aztecus. Lineage (NCBI taxonomy): Eukaryota > Metazoa > Chordata > Mammalia > Rodentia > Cricetidae > Peromyscus > Peromyscus aztecus. The sequence continues at coordinate 31,027 of CABHPQ010175112.1, read as the reverse complement.
CCCATGTGTTTCATTCCAATATCTTCTTTGTAATAAAAACATTATTTGTACTATCCGTTATTTATTCAATTCTTGTATTTTTGTACAACAATTTCACAATTTTTAGGGACATAGTTTCACCAATTAAGATACACTGATCATTTTTCCTAAGTCCCACAGTCTCCATTCATTTACAGAATTGCTTTGGTAAGCCCCTCCTCCAATACACACACACACACAGACAGACAGACAGACAGACACACACACACACACACACACACACACACACACCTTCCCTGAGGTGGTTCCACACAAGGTGACAGAGTTTTGTTCTGAACTTGACAACCTGTGTATTCTTTCCTGGTATCCTGTGCATCCTGCAGAGTTCCATATATGTGGGAGTGGCTGGTTGTAGACTTTGAGTAGATGCAACCACATGATGATTTGTAGCAGAGCCCTTCATCCTCTTCTAGAGAGGGAATAATGTAACTTGTGCTATCTCTATGTGCAATTTCAATTGTTTTTTCCTGTATTAGAAACCTGTTTCCATCAATGAACATATGGCTAAAAGCCCTGTGTGAATTGGCAAGAAGTAAAAAAGTAAACCATTTCAAAGTAAAATTATTTAAAAAAAATGGTCTTTTTGTTAAAGATCAATTTAATTATATTTGTGTGGATATATGTTTAGGTCCTATTGTGGGTCCTTTGAAAGACTGCATATATTCTTTTGTTAACACTGTTGTATCTTGATTACTGTGGGTCTGGACTTGAGTCTGGAAGATATGTAGTATGATTAGTATCATTGTTCAATGTTGTTCTCTTTCAGTATTATGATCAATTTGTCCATATCCAAAATATCACTTGGTTCATTTGGCTAAATTTGTATTAAACCTATAGTTCACCCTGTGAAAAACTGATGATTTAGTACTCTTCCTTCAAAACCATGAACACTATATTCCTTCATTTATTAAATCTTTTAAAAAATTTCTTCAATCATAGGCTCATCATTTTCACTATAAATTCAGTACAATTTATGCAGAAATAATTTAGGTGTTGTTGTAGAAAATATTTTTGTGTTTTTAAATTCAAATCATTTGTCTGGCCTGCAGAGTTGGCTCATCCATTAAAGACTAGGCTCACAACCAAATCATATTGTTCATTGGAGACATATAGCACAGCAATTAAGTGTTACATGTTAATCTGGGTTCTGTAAGCTTACTACCATCACATATTAGTTCTTAGAGGTTTTCTTTATTAAATTCTTCATGATTTTCTTTTCTTTTTAAAATTAAATTTTAGTTATACAAGAGATGAAATTGCACATAATGAGAAAACTTGAGATGTTTCAATATGTGTACATTGTGTGTTGCTTAAATCAAATTTAATGATCATTCCATCTATAAATAAAAACAGTGGTTTCTTGTTTCTCAATTGGTACACATTTACTCTTTATTCCTTATTTTATCTATTATTTATAGTATTTGAGAAGCATTAATAAGAGGGAACATTTTTTGTCATATTTCCAATGTGATATGGAGACCATCCATACATTCACCATTTTATATGTTTAAGTAACTTATAAAATATTCCATTTCAGTTGAGCATTCATTCATCCATTCCTATTTTGTTAAGACATATTTACTCTTTCTATCACAAATAGAAATGAACTATGTTAGTACTGTTTTTATTTGATCATCTTTTTTAATTTGTTGATTTACTGGATTATTTAATTACATTTTAAATTCTCAATATGTCTTATGTATTTGGAATAAATCTCCCATGATGATATTTGTACGTTTTGTGCTTTGTTTGACTCACAGATTTTTTTGAGTCTGTATATATAGTCATAGACTCTACTGATTTACCTATATGAATTTATCTGGTTTTGGCAGCAAGAAAATGTTAACTTCATAGTTCCAAAGTTATTTTTGTTATGTTTTCTTTTGGAAGAGATTATATTTTAGGAATGAACTTATTATTAATTTATTTATGGGCTTGTCTGAGTATATGCACACACAAGTGCAGGTATACATGCCGGCATGCTTGCAAAGGCCAGAATTTTGCACTAGGAGTCCTTCTCTATCACTGTCCACCTATATCTTTGACATAGGATCTCTTCCTGAATGTAGGGGTTGTTTTTCTTGGCTAGGCTAGAAGCCAGAAAGCTCCAGCTATTCTATCTTTGGTTCCTTGGAGCGAGTGTTATTCTTATATAGAACAAAAACAATAGGGGCTAGGAGAAACTAAGGAAGTTTTAGATTGAGTCGTGTATTGCTTTATTTAGAAAACAAAGAGAAGTCAAAGAAATATATATATATATATATATATATATATATATATATACTGCCAAAGGAGGATGAAATTTGGAAGAAAAAATATTTTAAAATATAAGGGTTAAGAAGTTATTAGTATTATTTACTGTCCTTTTCATTTTAAGTTTTTTTATTGAGATTATAATATAATTACATCATTTTCCCTCTTCCAAACCCTCACATATACCTCTATTTACTCCCTTTCAAATTCATAGCCTCTGTATTCATTAATTGTTGTTACATGCATATATGTGTATATGGCAAATAAATCAACAGTGTCTGTCCAACCAAATTACTGTAATGTTGAATCTTTTCCTGTGTTATGAGGATGAAAACAAGGAAATCCCTAAAATGGAAACACAGCCATGAAGCAAGTAGATAGATTTCTAATTGCTGTTAGTAAATCATTGAAACTGTTAAGTGTTTACTAAGTTAAAATGTAATAAAAATTAAATATTGGTGGTGTAAAATATTATTCATATCATTGAGCCATTTGCTTCTAAATGATATTGATGAAGATAATAGAGTGCTGAGCTAGGATTAGTGGCAAAGAATTTTGTCTTATAGAATTATCTCATAGAATAGAAACATTTTGGGGAAGGTTGGAAATGGTGCTTTGAATATTTATAAAGGCTTAAGGAAAGTTCAAGGTAAACATCATGCTTTGAGACTAAAGAAAAGAAAATGAGAGAGAAAACGTATTTGCTGGAATAGCAACTGAAGCTATTCCCTATGGGTATTTGAGAGGGTTAGTATAAATAGGGCAGACACATTTTTAAAAATTAAGTTTTCACTTATATTGCTGACAAGAAAGGTGAGCATAGATTAAAGTTCATAGGAATTCATTTAGAGGAGAAGATGTATTCATAAAACAGGTTAGATTGAAAAAGAAGAGGGTTTCTTTTTTAGATCAATTCAATTGGAGATGATTTATAGAGTTTTGAATTCAGCTTTTCCTAATTATTGAAATTAATATGGTTTCAATCTTTCCTAGTGACTGAAACGTGAGTGTGTGGGTGGGTGGGTGGGGTTGTTTATTTAGTTTTATTTCATTTTGTTTTTTTTTTGAGATCAGAGAGCTTGAACTCAAATAAATTGCTACTAGTAGAATTGCATTGGAGCATGACTAGATAAATAATAAGAGCAAAGACAGATATAAAAAAAAACATGATCTGTCTTTGACAAGGCTTAGAGGCTAAACTGCAATGAAGTAGGCCAAACTAGTGTATTGACAAGAGTATTTTTGTGCAAAATGACTAGAGAGACAAGGAATTTAAAGGATTTAGACAAAGGAGAATAATTGAGCAGAATTCTTGACTACAGATAAGAAGGCAGAGAGGAGAAATGAGGCATTATAATACAATGGATCAAGGAGAAATGTAATAGTTTTTATAAAGAAGCAGACCAATTTGGAATCCTAAATGTTAATTTCTGAAGAATATGTTAATAGGAAAAGCATTTGCAATACAATTGTCAAATTTTAGTTTCTTAACAGAGCAGTTATTTTCTGCTTATCTCACACTGGTCTGAATCAGAGTCTAGGGAGAAAGGCTTCCCCCTTTTATGATGCTGCATCCTTTTCCTTTCATGCTTCTCAGCAGTAAGATGAGAGAGGACAGCAGGCCAGAGATGGTTTTGTTACCAGAAATGCAGGCACACACACACATCTGTTAACATTCCAGAGCTCATTTCAATGGCCCTGAGTTAACTGGCTGGTAAGCTGCAAAATGTTTTCTCCATATATGTAAAGGAGACAGGTTTAGTGGATATATAGCTGGGCCCTTTCAAGGAAATGATTACACAACAACTATGGGTGGAAGCTTAATTAGAAAGCAAATTAAGTATCAGAGAGGTTAGGAAATAAAATAAGTTGTTCAAGGGTTGGCAGAAAAAGTCACAGGGCTACAGAACAACACAGTTGGGAAAGAAAACTTAACCCACATTTCTATTTGAATTTAATTAAAGTTGAATGGATCACTAAAGTGAGATCCAAAGGATGAATGTGTTCTGCATACTAGATAAAGGACCCAATTTTCTTAGGATAAAAGCTTCTGGCCAAATATACTTTTTTGCAGTGATATACTTAAATTTTAAAGCAATCACAGTCACACGATATTGTAATTATCCATCTTTATGTGTGTTACTAGAAAACGTGCACACACTGACATGCATACATTCTCTCTCACACACACATGTGCATATATAAACACACAGACTATATATATGTATATATTGCTTTATTTGAGTAATTTCCTCCAAATGCTTACTATATGTCAAGCAAAAAACAAAGTAGTCTACAGAAATAATAATGGCTAGGTTCTTGCTGACAAGAATTTAAACTCTATTGTGGTGTCATTTTGGAAACAAAAAGGATACAGGAAGGTGATTCTTTACATGCTATGAATAAAGTATATTGGCCAGCCTGGGAAGGAGCATTTGAACTAACCAGTGGCAATGTGTAGCAGTAAAAGCAATGAGTTTTCAAGTTAGGCAAAACAAGAAATAATTCTTCTCTTTGCTTCACATGTGCCTGTCTTATCTTAGGTGAGGAACTTTAGGTCTCCTGGCTTTTGTTCCTCATCTGTAGGTGAAACAAACAAACAAACAAACAAACAGAAGATTAGACCAATGGTATGAGTAGGTTTAGTTAATCAGCTTATTTGAAAATACCAGATAAAATTTTAAAAGCTCAACCTAGGGGAAGTCTATCAACTTAAAAAGTTGGTAGAGCTAACTTTTAAGCATGCATTTATGTTCTGAACATTTCTTAAATGTATATAGTGAATTTTGATAATATTCACCCTCCTCTCCCCCATCATACACCTCCTAGACACCTCTTTCCACATTCCCAGCTCGATGTCCTCATTTTATATATTTATGTAACTCACTGATTATTATGCTGCCCATCTGTACATGGGTGTGTAGAAAATACTAAATATGAGTCTTTTCTATCTAATACTATAAAATTTGTGTTTAGGATAAGAATTAACATCTTTTTATTTCTCTCACCTTGTAGGAATTTTATGCAATTTTTTAAAACCTCCTCTCCCAGTAAAATCTTTATTTACACAAATGCCCACTGCTCTATTCTAGAATTTGATGGGCTGGAGTGTCCTTCATTTCCCATGTGCTAAGGTCTTTTCAGACTAGCCAACTGAAAAAGATGGTGAGGTTGGACCCCAGTCAATGCAGAAAGATACAGTCACCCCTTGAATGAAAATAAAAGCCAAATACACTTTGACAGATTGCCTTGACTGTTAAAAACAAAATTCTTATGAGATTACAACTGACCTTAATCATTTATTATTGGTCAGCCACAACCCAGAGAGGAATGTTTGCTGAGGCAGCTTGTCTCCCAAGATAATATGTCTTACTTGAGCAAACAATTCCTGGAAGAAAGGAAGACCCACACATAGCTCCCAACTGCATTAACTTTTGCATTCCCAAGCCCTCACACACCCTCATAAGTGGTCCCAGCCAGCTTTTTCCCCTTATAAAACTTTCATTCCCAAGGGAGAGTATCTGTTTGAAATAAACTGTCTCAGGTGTTGAGGTCAGACTCTAGTCTCTTCCTGTATTCTGTCTCTTTACTCTGCAGTCTGAGATCTAACATACTGCCAACACACATATTTCCTGAGCACACACTATTGATCAAGAGTAAATTATATATTGTCCAGACACTTCATTTGAAATGGTGATCTCTCTCTCTCTCGGTCCCAAATATATTTCTGACAGGTGTAATGCTGTCCATCTGAATCTTGGGCAACTTATTAGGGGATACAACCCTGAAGTAAACTGACTCTTTCCCCAGCAGAAGCCATTAAGTGCCGATAGTCGTCAGCTAGGGGTGGAGTTTCATCAGCTCTTCTCACCCACTTTTCCATGCTGGAATAATGATTGACTTGCTCTTGAGCAGAAAAGCATAGCTGTTGTGAGTTCATGGGTACAGTAGTCCTATCATATCCAGAAGACACTATTTCACAGCAGTCTTCCTTATTGCCCGGATCATTCAGTCTTTTGTCCCTTCTTTCATGATGTTCCCCCTTGAGGAGAGGGATTGTGACATGTAATTGGAGTTTTCTCCAGTCCCACCCAGGCCCACAGCCGCTCAGACCTAAGCAAATACACAGAGACTTATATAACTTATAAACTGTTTGGCCGTGACAGGCTCCTTGCTATCCAGTTCTTGTATCTTAAATTAACCCATTTCTATAAATCTATAAGTTGACACGTGGCTTGTGACTTCCCGGGACTTTCATATCATGCTTCCTCTGTCTCTGGCTGGCGACTCCTGAGCCAGCCTTTCTGTTCCCAGAATTCTCCTCTCTGCTTATCCTGCCTATACTATACTTCCTGCTGGCCACTGGCCAATCAGCATTTTATTTATCAATCAATCAGAGCAACACATTCACAGCATACAGAAAGACATCCTCAGCAGTCACATTGATATTTTATTAAGGTTGAACACACTATAATTGATTATTATCTGCAATATTACCAGTTAAGTCTCTGTGTTAACTGACATTCACTGCAAAAAGAAGCTTCTCTGGCAAAGTTTGAAAGATATACTAATCTGTGGGTATAAAGATAAATATTTATAAATTAGTTTGGTACTATGTCAATTTAGCAAAATAATAGCAGTAGGTTCACACTTAGGGCCTATTTTCCCCACATCCATATGTTCTTGGCTAGGTTTACATATCAAGCATGAGTTCCATCCTGTGGGTCAGTCCTTAAAGCCAGTTGGAAAGATGTTGGTACCACGATGACCTTTTCCCACTACTGCACTAACCATCATGTCTTGCCCAGTGTTATCCTAGCTTGTGGAGTTTACAGCTTGATAAAACTGTTGATGACTCTTCTTTTCCAACAGGCTCCACCTTCTAAAAATAGAGTTCTCCCGGGTAATGGAGTGGAGATCAGTTAATCAAGAAGAAATGTCTTGTAAGAGAAAACATTGTGGAATTGTAGGACGAAGTTTCGTGCAATCAAGTAATTAATAAGTAAGAATATAAAATATAATAGAAAAATCCATAGATATGCAGCTAGGCACATACACAGTGTCCAATTAGTAAAAATACATATGTCAAATAATAATCCATGACCACTAGAAGAATTTTATCTGCTTGAGGGATCTGGTTATAAAGCAACATTTAAATGATCAACTTCAAATATGAGGAGAAAGTTGGAAAAATGATTATCATGCCAATGTAAAATAAAGAAAAATTCTCACATAAATGAGAGACAAAAAATAGAGAGTAGGCCCTACTCATCACCACACACAGGTCCCTTCTTTACCACATTGAACCTCTCTAGCCCACCCAGACCTATCACATCCTCCTCCAGGAACTAGCCTGGTGACTCTCCCTGACCTCCCAATCCAGACATTTCCCCAACCTGCCAGATCTAGCCCAGGTCCCATACCCAGTACCTTTATCTAGTATGGTCACATCTGGCTGTGTCATAATTAACCTCTTGGTTTCCTCCAAGAATGTTGCTACATATCCTCCAACCTATAGGACCGTCCAACACTACATCAAAATTCTCCACTCAGCCATATCTTCCCCCACACTGCAGGCTTGAACCAAGAGGCATATTCTGTACAACAGCTTATTGGCCTCTGTCCACGTGACCTCATTCCACCCAAATGATTTCCCACATCTAGGCCCAAACTGCCTACATATTCTCCCTTCTGTCCCAACCTGAACTATCTATATAAGACTTAGAACTAACAAAAGAAACCTATATGCTCAAAGTTTATCAAAACTATACAAACAATATCAAATATCAACCCAGGATCTTTTCTCTAAAAACTGAGAGTCCTATAGAAATGTTTCAGTGAGAATTTCCTAATGAATCCCTGGACACAGAATTTAAAAGAACAATAAAAACTTCATTAAAAAAATCAAAGAGTTTAAAGAAGAGAGGGAAAAAACCACAATGAAATTAAGGAGAAAGAACTTAAGGAGAATGAACAGCAAGGAAACAAACACAAGGCGATGAAGATAATCCTGGGAGTGAGAATGGAAATCAATGGGAGATAGAAACAGTGAGGAGGACTCAAGATAAATGAAGATGGAACTGAAACACCCCAATAGTCCAACTAGAAAAGAAAGAAAGGTATATAGATAGAATGAATCAAGTCAAACATAGAATACCAGGACTCAATGATAACATAGCGGATTTGGACCAAATAGGAAAGGAATATAAACAAACAAACAAACAAATAAGTAAACAAATAAACCAACCAACCAACCAACCAACCAAACAACCAACCAACCAACCAACAAACCAAACAGAAATAGAGGATTTGAACCAAATAGGAAAGGAATATAAATAAATAAACAAATAAATAAATAAATAAACAAACAAATCAAACAAACAGAAATAGAGGATTTGGACCAAATAGGAAAGGATAGATAGATAGATAGATAGATAGATAGATAGATAGATAGATAGATAGACCAAACAAACAGAAAAGCAACATGCATGAAATGTTGTACGATTAAGAAAACCAAACTTTCTAATTTGGACACACTTGAGGGGGAAGAATCCCAAGTCAACAGCATAGATCAGATCTTCAACAAGGTCTGCTCCAACAAGGAAAAGCTTCCTCACACTAAGAAATGATGTAGTCATACATATACAAGAAACACACAGAATGGTAGAGAAGACCAGAAAGGAAAACCCACATGGCAAATCATAGTTAAAACACTAAGTATACATAACAGAGAAAGGGTATTGAAAGCTGCAAGAGAAAAAACAGGAGTCACATATACAGAAAACCCTGTTAGAATATCAGCTGATTTTTAATGGAAACATGGAAATCTAGAGAAGCTTGGAACAATGAATACAAAGTTCTGAAAGAGTATTATGGGCAGCTTTATCTAATATACCCAGTAAAATATTTACCATATTTGAAAGGAAAGAAATATATACATATATGTATACACACACACACACACACACACACACACACACACACAGATTTTTAAAGCTGTTCACATTGTGGCAAGTTTTTTTTCCTCTTCAAATATAGCAAATATATATATATTTGTCATATATATATATATATATATAAAACAAAAATAAACCAACGTGCTGAGAGCGGTGGTGCACACCTTTAATCCCAGCACTTGGGAGGCAGAGGTAGGTGGATCTCTGAGTTACAGGTCAGTCTGGTCTACAGTGTGAGTTCCAGGACAGCCAGTGCTACACAGAGAAAACCTGGCTCAGAAAACAAAAACAAAAACAAACAAACAAAAAATCTAAAGAAAACACATAAAGTATTACTGCAGGCTGAAGAGAGGTGAGCATATCAGAGAGACTAAAAGGAAATATGAAGGTATAATTAAAACACAGAAAACCATGAGAACATAAATAGCACCAAAAATCAGCAACACAATTACCACAATTACCACCCATATTTCAATAATAAATTTAAGTATCAATGACCTACATCCTCAGGTCAAAAGACACTATTGAATGAATCAAGAATATTCTTTTTTTTTTTTTTTTCGAGACAGGGTTTCTCTGTGTAGCTTTGCGCCTCTCCTGGAGCTCACTTGGTAGCCCAGGCTGGCCTCGAACTCACAGAGATCCGCCTGGCTCTGCCTCCTGAGTGCTGGGATTAAAGGCGTGCGCCACCAACGCCCGGCACATCAAGAATATTCTTGAGCTGGGTGGTATTAGTGGTACAAGCCTTTAACACTAGCACTCGGAGGGAGAGTCTGGCACATCTCTGTAAGTTTGAAGCCAGCCTGGTCTACAGAGCAAGATCTGGGACAGGCACCAAAGCTACACAGAGAAACCCTGTGTCAGGAAAAAAAAAAAAGAATATTCTTGATATATATCTGTTGTCTACAAGAAACAAATCTCAACTTTAAAGATAGTCACCACCTTAAGACTTAAAAGGTTGAACAAAAGTGTTGTTTATGCTGTGGAATATTACTTTAATTGTGTAAAGGTGTGTTACTTTTGTTTATGCTGTGTTTGTTTACTTATGTAAAGATGTGTTACATTTGTTTCACCTTGCCTGCCTAAGGCACCTGGTTGGTCTGATAAAGAGCTGAATGTCCAATATCTAGGCAGGAGAAAGGATAAGAGAGGCTGGCAGGGAGAGAGAACAAATAGGAGGAGAGACCTAAGCTCAAGAGAGAAAGAATGAGGGAAAATGAGAGAAGAATGAGGAGAGGAGGATGAAGGAGACACCTGGGGTCAGAAACCACCCAGACACCAGACAGACAGACAGACATAGAGAAGCAGTGAAAGTAATATTCTGCAGCATATACAAATGCAACACATCTTTGCCCAGTTAAAATAATAGTCTACAACACAGAAGTACTCCAGTCAAATGGGACCTGGAGGTAAGCAGGCTTCGTTATTCTAACACTGGACAAAACAGAATTTAAATTAAAGCTATCAGGAGAGATAAAGAGTGGCACATCCTTCTTATTGAGGGATTAGTTAATCCCAAAGGCATTGCTATCATAAGCTCATAAGTATCAAAACCTGGGGCACTTAATTTCATAAAAATATCTTACTGGATTTTAAGACAGAGAGATGAACACCAATCCATTTATAGTAGGTGATTTCACTATCCCACTTTCTCCAATAGAAAGGTCACATGTAAATAATTAACAGAGAAACATCACACTTATTGACATCCTATATCTAAAACATTTAACCGATATCTACAGAATATTCCACCAAAACAGCAAATGGACATTATATTCAAAAGCTCATGAGAGCTTTTCAAGAATAGACCACACCCTGAGATAATAATCAACATTTTACAAATTTGAAAATGGTGAAATAACCCCTTTGCATGCTATCAGGCCACACTGCAATAAAACATCAAGTTGACAGCAAAAAAAAAAAATTCTCTAGTAAATACACAAACTTATGGAGATCAAATAAAGTACTACTGAATGTGTCAATAAATAAATAAATAATAAATTTCTTCAAGCTAATTGAAAATGAAAACACAATATAACTTCTTGGACACAGTTCTGTGAGGGAAATTTACAGCTTTGCATGCCAACATTAAAAAATCAGAAAAAAAACCCCACAAATAAATGACAGTGATGCAACTCAAAAGGTTGGAAAAATAAAGTAACTAAAAGAGACAATAAAAATCAGAGTAGAGATCAGTGAAACATCCGTGATCTTCAAACATGCCTTGCTGGTAGAAACGCTACATTGCTTAGTCCTTAGAACTTCGGTGTGTCGTGGCTTTCCAAAAAGAAAGATATTTAGACACATTTCCATTGTTTTACTTGATAATGAGTTGTGTAATGAAAACACAGGAGGGAATTTACTGTGAAAGTTTTTCAGTCACTGTTAAGACAAAACAAGGGGGCAGAAAGATGACCAGTGGGTAAGTGTGCAAGCTACACACACATATGGGCTGAGTTTGGATTCAGAAAGCAGAAACCGTGTTAAACAAGCCAACAAACGCTAGGATGTAGCCGTGCCTGTGCCTGCAACCTCTTTACTTTGATGTGTGGACACAGGAAGATCATGGAGCCTGGCTAACTGCCGGAATAGCTCCAGGTTCAGTAGGACTCTGTCTTAAAGGGATAAGGTGGGAAGTGATAGAATAGGACACCCAATGTCCTCACCTAGCCTTCATGAATGTACACTGGTGCCTACACACATGTGGACATACACTGTACACACATACATGCACAAAGAGACAAAACATGTGGTAGCAGTTATCTATATGTGCACTCCTAAGTAGATAGATATCTAACTCTTGAATGAACACAGACTGTGCTTAGGATTTAGTACAGTGTTTCTCTTTCTCTCCCTGTTTCTACTCCTTTATTATTCAAAAACACATTCATAGCTGGTACACATTTATAAATGTATGATATATGTTTACTATCTAGTAGTAACAACCAATTTCAAATTATCTGCAATGAGCATTCCAGATAATCACACATTCTGTTTCATGTTTGGGCTTGGTCCTTAAGTGACTAGCCATGTTTATTCTCTCTTAAATAATATTCAAATCATTCTTTATCTAAATAAAATATTTATTCCTACAAAATGTCTCAGCTCCATTGTTTTTGCTTAACAGTAAACTCTTAGATAATTTAAAAGCAATATTTTACTTGCTTTGCATGATTGCATGCATTTAAACTACACTGTAACAGCTTTATGCTCTAAAATATAATTATACAATTGTAAAATAATTACTTGCAACAAACTCAACAACTCTAACAGTAAACAAGCCAAAATCTATTGTCACTATGAACTATTATGGTTATATGTTGATCATAAAAAACAGTTTTTTTTTATTTGTAGTGTTCAATAAAATACATGAAATAAAGTAAACTGTCAACTGACAATACTAAATTAATAGTGACAGTAAGATTTAAGACTAAGGTATAATGATCTCTTACAAGTAAGTAAGGAATGATAATAACATGCTTTGCAAAATGAAATAATCAACTTAAATGTTAAGTATCAAAGAATGAAAAGATTTAACAGGTTTCCATTTAAGTTTTCTAAGTAAAACAGCTATTCATGTGTAAGTATAAGGATAAGTATTTGGGATGTGAGCAATTTAAATAGATGTAAAAATAATATTGCTATATTATCATATTCAAGGCATCTGTAATAACCCTGACTTCCTTTATTACTTACATGAAAACATTTTGAGCTGCTTCCATCAATATTAGTGTGATTATAAGAAAAAAACATCAAGACAGACACAGTCAATGGTCTTCTGACTAGGGTTGCAATTGTTAGGAAATAATAGCAAGGGTGAGAAGCATGTTGTCATCTTTTAAAAGCCTCTGATTTTTAAAAGAAAACAATTAGGAATAAGGAAAGGTAGGGGGAATGATGTTTATATATCTCAAAAATAAAAGAATTGTTTTAAACAGAATGAAAAGAAAGCATACAGAATGGGAGAAGATATTTGTTAGCTCTTCATCCGATGAGACTAATATTTGTGCTGACTAGTTTTATGTCAGTGTGGCACAAACTAGAGTCATTTGGAAAGAAGAAACCTAAGTTGAGAAAATGTCCCCATCAAACTGGCTGGTGGACAAACCTGCACTGCATTTTCTGGATTGATATGGGAGGGCTCAGCCCATTGTGCCTGGTGCTATTCCTTGGTAGATGGTAATGGGTGGTATGAGAAAATCAGGGTGAACAAGCCATGGAGAGCAAGCTGCTAAGCAGTACCCCTCCATGGCATCAGCATCAGTTCCTGCCTCCCGATTCCTGCCTTGCTTGAGTTCCTGCCTTGATTTCTTTTTAGTGATGATGGGCTGTGATATAGAAGTGTAAGCAAAACAAACCCTATCCTCCCCAAGTTGCTTGGGGTCATTGTGTTTTATCACATCAGTTGAAACCCTAACTAGGACAATATTCAAACAAATTTAAATACACACTTCCATGTACACACACACACACACACACACTAAAAGAATAGTTGATCCAACCAGTATGTGCCCAATTAACCAAAGAGATATCTCATGGCCAATAGTATAAGGAAAAAGATGTTCAACATCTTTAGTCAGTAGAGAAATGCAAAGCAGATGTACATCAAGATTCCATCTTACCCCAGTCAGGTCTATCAACAAGAAATCAAACAATAACAAATGTTGATGAGGACTGAGGGTATTCGGATACTTACCTTGTTGGAGAAAAGGCAAATTAGACCAGTTACAATAAAACTCAGTGTGGATTTGCTTAAAAATGTAAGCATACAGCTGCCATATGACCTGCTGTACTACTCCTGGGTATATAGTACATTCTCAAATGAATCTAATGCTGCATTTGGAATGAGCCCAAGAGCTCACCATCTTAACCATAAGGAGGATCAAAACAAATCATGTTATTTATAAGAAGATAGATGGAATGAATCCAATGTGTTATAGTTAAAATAAATCATATTGTGAAACACAGATATATCATGTTTTTATTCATATAAAAAATCTGGTTTTAAAGTAGGTTAAGTAGGTTAAAACACATGAAAGTAGATGTGGACTCTTTGGGAAGGGGAAAGCACCATGAAGAGGATAGGGAACTCAAGGGTAATATAGAATGCTTGTGAAGGTGAGTATAGTATGTTCTGTACATGTCTTAATTTGTCACAAATAAAGATATTTGGGGCTATCTCATTTTCAAATTTAAATTTAGTAATTTTAGAAGGATGAATAACTATTTTCTTTACATTTTAAAATATATTATTAAAATGTATTAATGGAACAAAATTAATTTATTGTGACATGTTAATATCTTCTATTAAACTGCTGATAGCTTTCCCTCTAAAATTACTAAAATTCAAATTTGAAAATGAAATATGCAAAGAAAAGTCTCTGTTTGTCATTGAATATTTGTGTCTAAGATAGTTAATAATGTGTATTATTTATTTGGAAAATTCCCAGAAGTTTGATAAAAGATATTACTGTTGGTTTTGAAAAGTTAGATATTCTATAAAATGTAACAGTTCACTGTAGAATATCACTTTTGTAATTTTCTTTTTCTAACACAAATAGTAACATATAGACAAAGTTTGTATGTAAAATTCAATTTTCTTAGAAGCAAATTTTATCAGACTTTGAATTTCTTTTATTTTTGCTTTGTTTTATATTCATACCAACTCAATAAAATAAAAATTTAAATTTCATTCTCCTATCAGTTGAATATATAATTTTATATTGATATAAGTTATTTGATACAGTGAATAAATACTAATGATTTAGCAAATACACATATATATATGTGTATATATTTAATTTTGGCAAAAAAATCCACATAATAATATAATGTCTTTCCACTTTGGCTGTTTAACTGATTCACAAGATTTACAATTTTTGAATATAACTTTATTGATGGCTAATAAACTGATTGTTTGCTCATTGGCTCCTCTGAGATTTGGTAATTTTCATTCCTTAAAAGGAGATCAAGTGTGTTCAGGATTGTATGACCATAGACTATTTACCACAGAATAGGTAAATATCAGTAAACTCACTGCATATTTAGATAAAACACGTCAAAACTAGAAGCCATTTCAAGAACATTAACTACAAAATGGAATTAGATGAAATCATAACACTGAATATTAGTTCATGGCACATGTACACATTTAATTTCCTAACAGAGATCATGTTGAAAGATTGCCTGGCTGTGATCCATATTTAGACTGGCATTCCCATTATCCCAATTAGGAAATTGTCAGCAACTGTGCTTCATTCATGGAATGACAGGCACAGTTGAGGTTTGTGCATTTTCTTTCTTAGTTTTTTTACTTGGCTCATCATCTATTTTTTCTAAAATTAAGTTCATGTCCCAAATTCAAAACATTCTTTCATAATTTCAGAGACCAGCAGAAAGAATTATGAACCCAAAGGCTTTAAGTAACAGGAAGGGAATATCACCACCATAATCATACCATCATTATCATCATCATCATCATCGGCAGCAGCAGCAGCATGGTAAGGTAGCCCATGCTGTAAAAAAATAGCTATTTGCCTCCTATCTCTTCCTTCATATTACCTTTCTGGGCATATATTTTCTTACATCACCAGTTCCTGATTTTCAGAGACAATGCACTTTGCACAATAGTTACAGCTGTTCTGCATGGAGAGACCTGTTTTCTGTTGGGGAATATTATTTTAAGGTGTGTTACTTTTGTTTATGTTGTATTTGTTTAACTCTATGAAGCTGTGTTACTTTGCCTGTCTAAAACACCTGATGGTCTAATAAAGAACTGATTGGCCAATTACAAGGTAAGAAAAAGGATAGGTGGACTGGCAGGCAGAGAAAATACAGAGAAGGCGAAACCTGGGATGAGGAAAAGAAGAAGTGAGAGAAGGAGGAGGACTCGAGAGGCCAGCCACCCAGCCACACAGCCAGCCACGGAGTACAAGTGAAAGTAAGATATACAGAAGTAAGAAAAGGAAAATGCCCTGAGGCAAAAGGTAGATGGGATAATTTAAGAAAAGCTGTCTAGAAATAAGTCAAGCTAAGGCCAGGCATTTATAATTAAGAATAAGCCTCTGTGTGTGATTTATTTGGGAGCTGGATGGTGGGCCCCCAAAAGAACAAAGAGCCAAAAGAGTAAGGAGTAAAAACCAACAACTACAGTTTTCTATGCTTCTGCTACCTCATTCCTGAAGGAGAAAATTATATCACTATGATGAATTCTGCCTTATCAATGAATGTGAATTATCTTGCATGGATTATTAATTCAAAGTAATAAATATTACCATACTGTGTTAATCCTTATCATATATCTTTCTCTGCCAAAGGGGAATTTCTTCCAAACCTTATCAGAAATTGAATCCAGTGCATTCATCTTCATGACACATCTCAGTCCCTTTCAATTATTAGCATTTGGACTTTAATTCAATGTATCTTCCCTGGTTGATTGTAATAAGTCTTGTAACATGTCTTGCTCTTATCTGTATCTGTGTTCTCCAGCGTTTTATGTAATCCCTAAACAGCTTAGGTGCTTGAGATGAGGCTGCCAAGTTTTTAGTCTACTTCTACAACATTTAGCTTTTATTTTGATTTTTGAAGCAATATAGCCAAGTGTGTATTAACAGAATTACTTCTTTTGTAGTGACTAAAATTAGAGATAATACCTTTTCAGATCAATTTATAAACTACAGAACATGCCCAGCTTGAATGTACAGTCCAGTTTATAAACTGTAGAACACACTCAGCTTGAATGTACAGTTTTGGTGGGCTATGACAAAGGTATTTTTGACTATGAAGCCAAACTGCAGTGAGACATAGAATAGTTTTATCAGCCTGGAATAAACTCCTGCTTATACACTTAACTCTTAGAAACCCTGGTGGATGTTTCTATGTCATTGGACTGAGTATGAAAATACATAATATTTTCATGACCTCAAACAGTCAGAAAGCAGAAAATTAGACAGGTAAACAAACACTGGACCTAGCATTGTTCTAAAATGTGGAGATGCCAGGATTTCTACAATGTAAGGTTATTGAAATTTTTCCAAAAATTGAGTATGTAGTGTATGCCTCACCAAATTACAAATCAATCAGATTTTATTTCTGAGTGCAAAAGTAATTATATTGGTATGGTGATATTTTATTTATACTGAAATGTGATTTTATTTGTATGTTAATAAATAAAGTTGCCTGGGGGTCAGAGCTAATAGCAAGCCATAGCAGAAGTCTGGCAGTGGTAGCACACGCCCTTAATCCCGATCACATGACAGGCAGGTCTCTGTGTGTTCAAGGATACCACCAGCATGGAGACACACGCCTTTAATCTCAATACCAACTATCGAAGACCTGGAGGTCTGTATAGATGGGCAGTGAGGAGGAGGTCATGTGGTTGAGTTTACAACCAACGAGAAGGCAGAGTAGAAAGTCAATAAAAAGGACAAACAGACAGGAAGTAGGTCTCTTGCAGAGAGGTAGGACAGCAGCAGCAGTGAAGGGTAAGGTTTTTAATCTCAGCTCTTAGCTATTGCTCTGACTTCTTGGCTTTTAACTCTGTATTTGGCTCTGTGTTTCTTATTTAACAAGATGGTTACATCTATATATTGGGAATGAAAAATGTATTTATATGTAATTCAAGGGACAAAGAAGCTCTTGTAATAAACAACAATGTCATACTTGGTATTGAATTATTTAGAGAGCTTATATTTATCACTATTATTTTGTGTAATAGATAAGTGTCAAATGCTTTATTACAAAGAAATGATATTTTTTGTTTGATGGTTGATTTGTTAATTAGCTGTATTTAGCTATTACACAGGGAAATGTACAAAACTATTATAGTTTCTATACACATAATTATTTATATATATATCTATACACACATATTTATCTTTATGGAACTGAAATCTTCTAAAATTCATTACACTTAAAAGTATTTTTTATTTTCAGCATCCAGTTGATTTTACAACTCTTCATTGATAAATAATTATGAATTTTAAAATCATATTAGCATATTAAAATGAATATTATGTACTTAAGTAATTTTAAGGAAAAATTGTGGTTCAAAATGCTTATGTTACAAGGAAAAGAAGTATGAAAATTTGATTTATGTCTCTGAACCAAGAAATTAGAAAATTACCCAATGCTACATTGGCTTGCTCTGTCTGTGAAAAGCAGAATGAAGAGAGGTGTAGGCATTACATCATATAACCCACCTCATCTCTAGGATTATCCTTAAATCTTTTCTACTTTTTTACTATAATACCTAAACTTGGAAAGTCATCTTTAATAATATAATTTTAATAGAGACTTGGCTTCAGGTCAAGCAGCAAGGATCTCTTGATCCCCCAAATACTGCTATCTCCCAACATCATGTCCCCGCTCCTTTTAATAGCCTACAAAGTTCAATTGGGGGTGATCATATGTGTATGTATGTGTGTCTGTCTATCAGAGCATGGGTAATCTGCCAGTGGCTACACTCTAAAAGATGAATGATTATTTCACCCCAAATGCTATCAATTGTCAGTAACTCCTCAGTAAGTAGCGGGGCCTCATGAGATCCTCCCCAGTCTTTGATGAGATTTTGTGTGGCTTAACCTTGAGCAGGTAGCCAAGTTAACTGTGAAGTCATGAGTGGAATAGCCATGTCATATCCAAAAGACAGTCCTTCACAGCACTTCCTCCTATCCTCTGATACTTTCATTCATTTTGCCTCATTTTCCATTATATTCAATGTTCCCTGAGCTTTGGAGCTGCAACAGTAGTGTTGAGAAAGGTTTTTCCTTTTAGTGCTGAGCCCTAAACAGACACTTATTCTCAGGACACTGCCCAGTTATGAGTTTCTGAATTTACTGCTGCCCACTGCAAAAAAGAAGCTTCTCTGACCATGTTTGGGTGTAGCTTGAACTAGGAGCACAGACACAACTGGTTGTAAAGTAATTTGACAACATAACCATTAAGACAAGTAACCATAGTAAGCTCAACACTTGTGCCTATGATCCTTTTAGAAATGGATTTCTGAATAGTTCTATAAGTCCTGATGTGAAATTGTCTCCTGTGAAGCAGGCCAACGTGATTGGTTATCCCTGCAACCATTACATCACCGATTTCACTAGTGGGCATATATTGCTTAGCAGGACTATGCTGTCACATCCAGGGTTCATTGCTCTGTAAGAGCATTTAATGTCTTGCAATTAGCTTGATGTTAATCTGATTCACTTTGTTTTGTATCATTTTTTTCCTCCACTGGGAATTCTTGAATCCCTACATGATCTTTAATATTCTAAAAATTTCCTCACAATCAAAATCTCTGCATTTTCTCCTTGAGTGAAAGAAAACTTGGAGAAACTTTTCTCTCTTCAATTGTATAGTACTAATGTGAATTTTTTATAGTCTACTTTCTTCCCTTGAAATTGATTTTACTGGCTGTGTGTTCTCTACATAGCATTTACTCCACATTGCTTATATTTCATTCATTTTTTATTCTCATCTTTATCTTACAATTTTTTGTTTGTTTTGTTTTTGTTTTAATATTGGTTTTTAATTTTTGAGATTTTTGAGATTTTAGCATAATGACAACATTCCTCCCTTCATGTCCTCCCCTCAACTTTTCCATGTACCTCTGTCTGCTCTTCTTCATTTGCATGGCCCTTTTTTCACTAGTTGTTATAGACGTGTACATATGTGTATATATATATATATGTGTGTATATATATATATATATATATATATATATATTCTGAAATGTATCCTGCTCATTCTATACAATGTTCCTTGTATGTATGTGATCTGAGATAACCATTTGGTACTGAACATAGAAAAACATAGTGGATTCTTCCCTGGGGAAGGCCCCTCTCCCATCCATGACTTTTCTCATTTACCTGTTGTTCTTCCTGTGGGGTTGAGGTCTCCTGGGCTTTCCCCTATCCCCGCTGGCATGTCCATTCATGTCATTCTTGTTCAGCTCACATTTGGCAGTCATGTTGCTGAAACCTTATGTATGTTGCCCAAGAGTTTTTTTTTCTTTCTCCCTATCTAATATCATGCCATCCTTTCCTCTATTTTAATAGTACAGTATCGTATTATTTGCATAATAATAATAATAATAATAATAATAATGTAAGGTTTAATTTGAAGTGGGGAGTCATCTCTATTTACCCTTAAATCAGATTGTGTATTTTGGTGCCTTGAATTTTCTTTTATCCTGCTACAGTTTTTTTTTTTCAAATTTTCAGTGAGCCTTAGTTTCTCTCTTCTATTAGAACATAAGAAAAAAATTTGGAGTCTTGCTTGTAGTGGTGTTAGGCATGTTAAATAATAAGCAGTACTTTAAGGATCAGATAAGGGTCAGTTAGTATCTCATTCCTCTATCTGAAGTGGTGGAATATTGAGGCTTTTGTTTAGGACATCAGGACCCTTGTTAAGGTCTATATATAT
Organism: Peromyscus aztecus; assembly: GCA_902168405.1. NCBI lineage: Eukaryota > Metazoa > Chordata > Mammalia > Rodentia > Cricetidae > Peromyscus > Peromyscus aztecus. The sequence goes on along the minus strand of CABHPQ010175112.1, from coordinate 10,358 downwards.
TACTTCCCTTTACTATTTTAGTTTTCTGTCTACACCTCTGATCAGCCTGACACAAGAGCTGCTCCCCAAATAACCACACAGAGACTTAACATTAATTATATGTGATTGGCCTGTAGCTTAGGCTTATTTTCAGCTAGCTTTAGTAACTTAAATTAACCCATTTCTATTAGTCTATGTGCTACCCCAAGGATTGTTTATCTCATGTATGTACTTCCTATCCTGCTTGCTGCTCATTCTGTGTCTCCTGGTGTCTGCTCTGACTTTGCTCTTTTTCTCCCCAACATTCTCTCTGCTCTGAAAATCCTGCCTAGCTATTGGCAAATCTGCTTTTTATTAACAATGAGAGTAACACATCTTCACAGTGTACAGAAGGATTATTCCACAGCATGCTATGATTATTCTTCTTAAAAATTTTAACTTCCCTTGATTAGTTAATTCCTATATCATAACCTGCCAGACTCCCACTCTGGGTGAGGGCAGGGCCTGAACCGGGTGGATGCAAGGGCAGCAACGGAGAAATCAGAAGCAGGGTACTTCTTAGTTTCATTTTGTGAGAGATGGACAGAGAAGAAGCACATCTCAGTATGAGTTGGCTTACTCTGACAATCTGCATCTCTCGCAGGCTTTCTTTATATACAAAATCATGTCCTCACTGCTGTGGGATGTCTCTCTGTATGCTGTGAATATGTGACCTCCCATTGGTTAATAAATAAAGCTGTTTGGCTAGTGGCAAGGCAGAATAAAGCTAGATAGTACACTCAAACTGAAGATGGAGATGAAAAAGGGTGGAGTCAGGGAGACACTGTGAGCCTCCACCAGGAGAAGCAGGGTGTGAGAAAACAGGTGATGCCATGAAGCCACGTGGCAAAACAGATCAATAGACATGGGTTTAATTAAGTTGTAAGAGCTAGTTGATAATGAACCTGGACCATAGGCTGTAGTGGGTAGCCATTCCAGCTTTGGTCTGGAAGTTCCAACCCCCATTAAGGCTTCGGTATCTATCACGCCTACAAGGCGGGGCCAAGGGAGGGCCTGAAGACCTGAGATCAGGACCCGCAGTGCTCTCTTGTTTGCTGGACCTGGACGGGAGAGGAGACCGTGGAACTTCCAGACCAAAGCTGGAATGGCTACCCACTACAATAGGCCATGCAGTTTGTAGTTAATATAAGCCTCTGTGTGTTTACTTGAGACTGAGTGGTGTGGGACTGGGCGGGACGCAGGAAAATTTTCAGCTATACCTCATAGATTTTAATCATTGATTACAAAGCCTTTTCATGGTACATATGTTTTCCAAAGTCTTCCTTGATTATATAAGCATGTCAAAATAAAAGAAGCAAAATCAGCGAACGGCAAATTTCATGAGAACTATAATCTAACATTATGATAAAATCAATTATTTTTAGCTCAATATCTTCTCCTTTAAAATCAGTGTTGTACACATGAACTATGAGCCAATGGCTGAGGGGCCCCCAACTGGATCAGGCCCTCTGAATGGGTGAGACAGTTGATTGGCTTGATCTGTTTGGGAGGCATCCAGGCAGTTGGACCGGGTCCTGTGCTTAGTGCATGAATTGGCTGTTTGAAACCTGGGGCTTATGCAGGGTCTCTTGGCTCGGCCTGGGAGGAGGGAACTGGCCGTGCCTGGACTGAGTCTACCAGGTTAATCTCAGTCCTAGGGGGAGGCT
>CABHPQ010175111.1:15365-53202 GCA_902168405.1 Peromyscus aztecus | reverse complement strand
CTGCCTCCTGAGTGCTGGGATTAAAGGTGTGCACTACCACTGCCTGGTTCAGGAAGATTTTTGTTTCCAAACTGGTTTGCATTTTAAGGAAGAGAGATACTTTTCATTTTTTTAGATTTTATTTTTATTATTTTTAATTATATATATGTGTGTGTGTGTCTGTGGAGGTGTCAGATACCCTGGAGTGGGAGTTGTAGGTGGTTATGAGCTGCTGATGTGGATGCTGAGAACTCAGGTCTTCTGGAAGAGCCGTGAGTGCTCTTAACCACTGAACCATCTTTTCTGCCCTCAAGTTTCATTTTTATAGACTTAGAGGGTAATTCAATTACTCTACAATAAAGTGATTAAAATATAATTTTTTAACATATATCTGTTTGTGTGTGTGCGTATGTATATGTGCAGTATGTGCAACAGTGAATGTGTGGAGGTATGCCACGAACCCTGGAGCTTAGTTCATGAAACAAGACTTGGAATCTGGAATGTGAATTTTCAGCAGAGGCTGGAGACCCATAGAGCATTCGAGAAGCTCCCAAGATACAGATTAAGATCAAGTAGATATAAAGATACTATACAGTCGTTAAACCATGTTTACAAGGAATAGAAGGTTTTGTTTAATAGATCACCAAGGAGAACAAAGACAAGGAAGTATGGACAAGAAATACACGGGACGTAAGAAGCCTGTATTTCTTAAGGGACTAGCACACTCCAGCTTCCTGAACTGGAAAGCCATTGTACACAGTTTCCTTCTGTCTCTGCTGTGCGAAAGGTCAAAATACTCTCAAACATAGAATGTATTTATTTCTCAGACAAAGGTGTTGCCAACAAGGTCAGAGGTCAACTTCCAGGAGTCGGTTCTCTCCTTTCACCATGTGGGTTCTGGAAATTGAGTTTAAGTCATTAGGTGTGGTGAGGCAAACACCTTTACCTGCCAAGCCTCGCCAGACCCTTCACTTTATTTTTTGAAAGTGAGTCTCTTACTGAACTTGAACACTGATTGTCTAGACTGGGTGGTGACCTGAGAGCTCCAGGGATCAGAAGAACCAGCCTGTCTCCATCAGAGGCTTAAAAGCCACTTTATAGTGAAGACTAACTAGGTTCATTTCTGTTTATGATTAAACCTCTGTTTCTCAAGGACTGAGCTATGCCCCACCTGTAATCCTAACTACAAATGGTTCTGCACTGCCTGTTTCAGGAACGACAATAATGTTTTTGTTTCAAAAAGCTGTTTATAACCATCTTGCAACCCTACCTTTGTTTCAAAAGGGTTGTTATGGTTATCTTATTATGACTACCTTATTATACCCACCTTGCAACCATGTTTTTGTTTCAGGAGGGACTAACTTGCTACGCTTATGTTCTGCTCCTGTAACCCCACCTGTTTTGCCCACCAAATCCCCCATCTGGAAACCCCCTACCTCTGATGTATAAAGGCCTTGTCTTCCTCACATCCATGTACATGAATACAAAAGCTTGCTTTAATTAATTGCTTACTTTAATTAATTTGGCCATGATGATTTGGGTCGGTGATCTTTCTCCTCCCATCTTTGGGATTAACAGAACCTGCTGTCTCTGCTGCATGCAGCTCCGCTGTTACAGATGTGCAGCTCTGCTGTTATAGATGTGCACTCCTGTGCCTGGCTTTACATGATCCAAACCTGGTCCTTACGCTTATGCATTAAGCACTTTCCCCATTGATCCATAACTTCCTATTTTTACTGAGAATAAATTCTAAACTCTTAGTGTAGCCTACAAAACTCACTTTGAAACCAGGTGTGGTGGCACAGACCTGTAATCTCAGCACACAGGCAAGAGGATTACAAGTTTGAGAGCAGCCTTGGATAAATAGTGATATGATAACAACAATAACAAACACATTAAAAACAACAATAAAATTCCACTATGATGTGAGTTCAGTTGTACTCTTCATCCTCCTCTCAAGCCATTCTTCTCTTGTGTGCTATGACTTCTCTACTTTTCTTTCAGGGTTCCAGGAGTGTAAACCTTCATCTCCTAAAATACTGAGTTTCAGGCCAGCGTGGCTATATAATGAGTTCCAGACCAATCTGGGCTACAGAGTGACACCACCATCCCCAAAGAACAAAAACAGCAGCAGCAGCAGCAGCAGCAAATGACAACACCAAATTAAGAAGAAACTGGAGAAGGTATCCTGGAATTGATACCATAGTTTTTTATGGATCTTTGCCTCAACCCGCATGATACATGTGACGGCTGGTGTGACCAGAGAGCTGTCTGGGTGTTCTTTTGCTCTCTCTAGGTGGGACTGTGCTCGGTGAGAAGTGCTTCCAAAGGCCCTGCTTCGGTCCTTGAGTGTTCAAAGTCTGTGTTGGGCTGGAGGAACCAGAGATTTATAGCTCCAAGATCTGAGAGCTAGTGGCCTAGTCTTTAGAAGCTAGAGGCTTATACCCCTAGATGCTTAGCTAGGGAGCTTATTGCCCTGACTTTTAATCACTAATAGGATAGAACTTGGCAACTTTTGTAATTCTCAGTTTCCCAAACAGTGCACTAGCTGCAAAAAGCCGCAGCGGTGGCAGCAGTGACAGGTGATGGTGCCTTCTAATATTACAGCACTCATGGGGCTGGAGAGATGGCTCAGTGGTTAAGAACCAGCCGTTCTTCCAGAGGACCTGAGTTCAATTCCCGCACCCACATGGCAGCTCACAACTGTAACTCCATTTCCAGGGCATCCAACACCCTCACACAGACATGCATGTACACAGACATGCACATAGAATTAAAAATAAGTAAATTAAATATATATATTATAGCGCGCCTATGGGCTTTGTCTGTGGGAGCCCTTAGCACCACAGTAACAAGTGTTACAACTCTACATCACAGTCCCCATCTGCCACCTTTCTAGTGACCAGAGCCCATAATTCTTCACCCTTATTGTCATCTCTACTCCAGCAGACATAGTTGTTAGTTCTCAAGCATATCAAAGCTGACACTGCCTGCCAGGTTCTCCCAGCATCCCTCAGTCCCTATCTGTTACAGGGTTCTCCTGGCTAGCATATCCTACCCCCTACCCTAAACTTCTACAGCCTAGAGACTGGGCTGGGCCATCCCTTCCCCCAGCTTCTCCGTTTTGGTTCCACAGTCCTTTCTGCCCTCTTGGCCAGTCTCTTGGCCCAGGCTGCCCTTCCTGGTCGGCAGCTTCTCTCTTGCTCTCCCTCCCCCTCTTTCTTCACATGGCCAGGCTCAGTCTGGCCAGGTTTGCTCTAGACTCTTGCAGATACCTCTGCCTCTGTCTGCTAAGCCTCTGGCCATGCTCTCTCTCATATCTACAATAAACCTTCTCCTCCACCATTCCTAGGAACAGTCATGTCCTCCTTTTATTTTTGTTTTTCATTCTATGACCTCTCAAGCTATGCTTCTTACTTATTTTTTTTTCAAATTTACAGATTTTTTTTTTATTGTTTTAAGTTATGTGTTGGTATGTGTGTCTGCGTGTGGGTATGTTCATATGAACTCAGGTGCCCAAGGAGGCCAGAAGCATTAGCTTCCTCAGAGCTGGAGCTACAGATGCTTGTGAGCTGCCTGATGTGAGTGCTGGGAACCAAATTCCAGTCCTCTGAAAGAGCCGGCACGTGCTCTTAACTGCCAAGCCATCTCTCCAGACCCAGGCTAAGCTTTTTATTGGCACTGCTGTTGCAATACCAGGGGCTGGTTTGCTCACAAAGTATGCTGGCCAGCCTGCTTAGAGAGCCGGAGGGGTGTGTGGCAAGGATATCTGTACCAATCATAACAAAGGAAGACTGTATTAGCTTCAGCCACAGCAGAGTCCTTGAACATTGACCAATCACAACAGTCCCTCATACAAATGAAGGACTTGGTTCATAGCAGTTACAGGCCTCTTGCTAGGCCATCAAGTGAAGCCCTCCAGATCTAGTTTGGGTGAAAATGTCTTCGTGGTGAGCAGGGTCATCTAGAATTCATGGTGGCACTGGGTGGTGGTGGCGGCGGCGGCGGCGGCGGCGGCGGCGGCGCAAGCCTTTAATCCCAGCACTTGGGAGGCAGAGCCAGGTATATCTTTGAGTTCGAGGCCAGCCAGGTCTACAAAGCAAGATCCAGGAAAGGCACAAAGCTACATAGAGAAACCCTGTCTCGAAAAACAAAAAACAAAAAACAAACAAACAAACAAAAAAAGCCGGCGGTGGTGGCACACGCCTTAATCCCAGCACTCAGGAGGCAGAGGCAGGCGGATCCCTGTGAGTTCGAGGCCAGCCTGGGCTACCAAGTGACTTCCAGGAAAGGCGCAAAGCTACACAGAGAAACCCTGTCTCGAAAAACCAAAAAAAAAAAAAAAAGAATTCATGGTGGCTTGTGATTGCAAAAAGTCTGATCTGAGCAGTTTGAAACAGTTGTGGCTGGTACAACCTCAGTGCCTTCCGGGGTTAGAGCTTGGCTTCAAGAGGAAGCAGCTCTGATTATAGTGAAGGCAAATGTCCTGAAGGTGTCTGCGGACTGTTCAAAACAGCTGCTGTTGGCATGGTCACAGTCCAGCTGGCTGCTTGGATAACAGTGCTTTGTTCAAGGCAGCCAGGGAACAAGGGGACCGGAGATGGTTCTAACAGCTATCATTTAGGAAGCCAGATCACCCTGCTGCCAACATCTTAGCTTATCTAAAATAAATATTAAGAGGGTTGTTTACAACAAAAACTTAGCATTAAAAGTGCTTTGACAGTGTGTAACTGTGCTTAATTCCTGCCCCCATATCACCAGAAAAGATGACGGGTCCTTTGGCCTGTCTCTTTAAAAGCCACCTCCAAGCCTGGAATCCAAAGATCATATGTAAGACTGCATTTTGTTTCTGGGATTTCTTTTCTTTTTTTTTTTTTTTTTTTTTTTTGGTTTTTTGAGACAGGGTTTCTCTGTGTAGCTTTGCGCCTTTCCTGGAGCTCACTTGGTAGCCCAGGCTGGCCTCGAACTCACAGAGATCCGCCTGCCTCTGCCTCCTGAGTGCTGGGATTTCTTTTTCTGTTCTTTTATATTTATTTAGTTATTGTGTGTGTACACCCATGTGGAAGTCATGGGACAACTTGCAGAGTTAGTTCTTCTCTTTCTATCATATGGTTCTGGAGATCAAACCCAGGCAGTCATAGCATAAGTGGCAGCACCCTTGCCCACTGAGCCATCTTGCCAGCCCTGGGATTTCTTTTTCTAACAGCATGGTTTTTCATAGATTTAATAATATCTTAGGGGGGCAGGTGTGGTGGAATATACCTATAATCCAAGCTCTTTCGAGATGGAGGCAGGAGACTAATGAATTCAGTGCCAGCCTTAACTAGATACTGAATTCAAGGCTATATGAGAGCCTGTGTCAAAACACACACACACACACACACACACACACACACACACACACACACCACAAAACAACAACAAACACCCCAAAGGATACACACACACACACACACCTTAAAACTAACAACAAAAAACATAATATTGTGTGCATTTATCAATTTACAACACATTTTCACATTAATAAGCAGGAGAGAAATTGACATCACTTTTTATTATTGTTTTCTTGAGACAGGATCTCATCATGTAGCTCTGGTTGTCCTGTAGACCAGGCTGGCCTCAAACTCAAGGAGATCTACCTGCTTCTGCCTCCAGAGAACTGGGATCAGAGGTGTGCGCTACAACACCCATTTTGGTATCATATTTTTAGATACAGAAAAGGAGATTAACTAATTTTCCCTGCCTTATATCCTTAGTAAATGGAAAAGACAAGGAGAGGGAAAATTGCTCTCAAACTCTCCTACCTATTTTTAGCCTCTAGTTCAGGGTTTATTCCAGCAGCCAAGCCGGCCTCTAGTTCAGGGTTTATTCCAGCAGCCAAGCCATCAGTCTTTTAAGTGCTAGATGCTATCTTGACATAGTCTGTCGATCCGTGTAGAGGTTTGCAAGTAAATAACAGGAAGCATTTCATAAGCAGAGCAACTTATGAAACATCTAGAGTGTTGACATGAGTGATCTTGCCAATGTTCGAATTTCAAATTTCCTCTCATTCCTGGGTCATTCTAGTTTGGGGACATTTGATGCTTCGATGGTGGCTGTGAGCTTAGGAGGAGGATTCTCCTAACTGTGCTGCCACCTGAAGTTCTAGATCACCTAGTGCCCTCTGCTGTAGCAAGCACAGAAAAGCAAATGACTCCAGGATCCAATTTCTACCAAGAAACTCATCATTGGCATTACACCCCAGGATAGCAAAGGGATCCCAATTTTGTAGTAACTCTTCATTTATAGCCATGTTATATTATAAATAGAATTTTTATTGTTAGAACTTAATTCACTGGCCAACTCAGAGGACATTAAAATATTTGGTCATTTATGTGTGCTTTTTATTCTAGTAGTACTCATGTGAAATCTATTGTGGTATTCTATGATGCTTTTCATTGGCTCTCAGTGATAGTCTCTTCTTCTAGAGCAAGGGTTCTCAACCTTCCTAATGCTGCGACCTTTTAATACAGCTCCTCATGTTGTGGTGACCCCCAACCATAAAATTATTTCATTTCTACTTCATGACTGTAATTTTGCTACCGTTAGGAATCATAATATAAATATCTGATATATGACCCCATAGTGGGGTCACAACCCATAGGTTGAGAACCATTGTTCTAGAGCCTTCAGGACTTGGCAGCACAATAAATATCTGCTCCCCTCAGATTCTTATTTTTGGTTTTACTCAAAATATGTTGGAAGTTTGTAAGAGCTTATATGTTTCAGTAAGGTAAGAGTTCCAATCCAGGCTCTGTGCTTCAAGTTACTTTTTTTTTTTCTTGAAGACAGGGTTTCTCTATGTAGCCTGGCTGTCCTGAACTCACTCTGTAACCTGGCTGGCCTGGAACTCTCAGAGATCCTATGGCCTCTGCCTTTCAACACTGGGTTGTTACTCATTCTTTAAAGGTTTGTCTTAGTTAGGGTTTCTCTTGCTGTGATGAAATACTATGACCAAAGCAACTTGGGGAGGAAAGTGTTTATTTGGCTTACCCTTCATATTGCTGTTCCTCATTGAAGGAACTCAAACAGGGCAGGATCCTGGAGGCAGGAGCTGATGCAGAGGCCATGGAGGGGTGCTGCTTACTGGCTTGCTCCTCATGGCTTGCTCAGCTTGCTTTCTTATAGAACCCAAGACCACCAGCCCAAGGATAGCTCCACCCACAATGGGCTGGGGCCTCCCCCATCAATCACAATGCCCTTTAGCCTTGCCTACAGCCCAATCTTATGGAGGCAATTTCTCAATTGAGGTTCCCTCCTTTCTGATGACTCTAGATTGTGTCTAGTTGACATGAAACTAGTCAGTACACAGGGAATCCTGTGGAAGAGGGGAGGAAGGATTGCAGGAGCCACAGGGGTCAAGGACACAAGAAAATTTACAGAATCTACTAACCTGGGCTCATAGGGGCTCTCAGAGACCGAACCGACCACCAGGGAGCCTGCATGGGACTGACCTAGGCCCTCTGTATATATATTACAGTTGTGTAGCTTGGTCTTCTTGTGGGACTGCCAATAGTGGGGGCAGGGGCTCTCTCTGACTCTTTTGACAGCTTTTGGGACCCTATTCCTGATACTGGGTTGCCTTGTCCGGCCTTAATATAATGGGAGGTGCCTAGTCTTACTGAAACTTGATATGTATGCCATGTTTGGTTGATATCCACAGGAGGCCTGCCTTTTTATGAATAGAAATGGAGGAGGAGTGAATGGGGGGTGCAGAGGGGAAACGGGGGAAGGGGCTGGCAGGAGAGGAGAGGGGAAACTATAATAAAATTTTTTTTCTTGTTTTTTTGTTTTTTCGAGACAGGGTTTCTCTGTGTAGCTTTGCACCATTCCTGGAACTCACTTGGTAGCCCAGGCTGGCCTCGAACTCACAGAGATCCACCTGGCTCTGCCTCCCGAGTGCTGGGATTAAAGGCGTGTGCCACCACCGCCCGGCTTGTTTTTTTTTTTTAAACAACTAGTCAGTACAAGGTTTCTATCTGTCAGATGCAGTAAAGAATCCATCCCAGGGCTGGAGAGATGGTCCAGTGGTTAAGAGCACCGACTGCTCTTCCAGAGGTCCTGAGTTCAATTCCCAGCAACCACATGGTGGCTCACAACCACTTGTAATGAGATCTGGTGCCCTCTTCTGGCCTGCAGGGACACATGCAGACAGAACACTGTATACGTAACAAATAAATAAATCTTAAAAAACAAAAAAAGAATCCATCCCAACATATAAAATCACTATGAGGATTTAAATGGCATAACACAAAGGGCTCAGCACAGTACTTATGACCAATTGGTCAATTGGTATTAGCTTTATTGTTTTTAGCATATGTTGACCTAGGTAGGTTCTGTCTTGAGTATTGTGTTTTCTGACTGAGTGAATGCTCTGGAGGACCACTCTGGTTGTTGCTGTATTTTGCTAGAATTTGCAAATTGTATTTTTAAAATAAAAATATGTTTCCAAATAGCTGTGCAGTGCTGTGATCTGGGCATGGCACAGCCAATCTGATCATGATTTTCAAGTTGCTGTCGCTGCCTGCAACAGGCCTGCCAGCAGTTAAGCATCAATCAGGGAGGGTCCCACAGGGCATTACCTCTTGTTGATGGCCTACTACTGGCTACTGATAGGCTCTGGGGAAAGGGTAGTCATTGTGTACAGCTGTGTACCCAATAACAAGCCCACCAGGCTTCAATGGGTAGTCTCAAACCATACTTACACAGAGTGTCCTGGCTAAACTCAGATGGTCTCAAAACAAAACAATAAGATGTGAATGTAGCAAAAGGGCGTTTAGGGAGGGGAGGCTTAATTGCCGTAGGAGGGAGACAAGTGTGAGGGTGTGTTGGGTTGCAATAAACCAGAATGTACTGCATATATGTGTGAAATTGTAAAAGAACAAATTCAATAAAAGTTATTTTAAAAAAAGATTTGTGGATGAAAAAAATCTATCTCCAAGAAGGACATTTCTGAATTAAACCCTTACATTCTATAATTCATTTTTATAACTCATGTGCTAATAATTTTCAGCTAAAAGATACGCCCTAGGTTGCTCACCCTGCCAAGCCTCTTTATACTTATCATTCATTTTTTTATTAGTTCTTCCTCCTTCCTTGTGAAGACTGTAAAATAATCTTCACTTAATTAAGTATGAGGAAGAAAAAAAACCTGCGATTCACAGAATTGGAACAAGACAGGAACAAGCCAGTCTTACTGCTTATTCCCCTGCACTGGTCTAAAGGAGTTGTCTGAATTTTAATTCAATATCACTTTAACAAAAGAAAAAGCTTCAGTTTGCTGCGGTATTTATTGAATTTTACAATGTCAGCTAGCTGTCATGGTGCATGCCTGAAATCCCAACATCTGGGAAGTAGAGGCAGGAAGATGAGGTGTTCAGGTCATCTTGGGCTATGTAGAGAACGCGAAGCCAGACTGGACTATGAGAAGAAGCCCTGTCTCAAAACACCCTCCTTCCAACATTTAACATTAATGCTAGAATATAGTTTAAGAAGCCAAATAGTGTTATAATATTTGTTATGAAAAATGTGATCTTTAATTCCATCCACACTTCTCCCCCTCAAATTGCTTCATCTCTCAGAGATCGGTATTTCATGTCTTTTAATTAGGCAAGATATCTATATGTCACCATAATATATGTCTACAAACACATTTATATGTCTATATGCGGAGATTTGATGTGAAGAATTAACTCATGTAACTGTGAAAACTAAGTCCCGCAGCTAGCCATGCCCGCTGGAGTCCCAAGAGAGCTGATGAGATACTGCGAAGGCCTACTAGAGTCCAGTGGGGTTTGAAGGCCTGCCTGAGAACCAGGAGTGCCAAGGGCTGATTATCTACATTTGCCAGTTCAGCAGCCAATCAGTGTTAATTCAACTTTTTTTCACCGTTTGTTCTACGCAGGCCCTTAGCAGATTAGATGCTGCCCACCCACGTGGGGAGAGGTATATTTTATAGAGTCCACCAATACAATGGCTTATTTCTTACAGAGACATCATCAAAGGCACACCCTGAAGTTAGGCTTAGCAGATAGCTGGGCACACTGAAGCCCAGTCAAGTCGATGCAAAATTAACTACCACAACATTTGAACTGTATTTCTAAGTAACATACTCATACTGCTGTTTTTCTTGTTACTTTGGTTTTAAATATCACTCCTTTGCTATCATTTAGCACCTTCCACATCTGTTGTTATATGTCCATGCTCATATATCTCAGTATCTAATCACATCAGTGGACAGTATTTGTTATGATTTTTTTTCAAAAAATATTAAAAGGCTTAAAAAATTTTGTTTTGTGCATGTGGGTGTTTCAGCTGTACACATGTCTGTGCACCTTATGCGTGCCTGATGTCCACGGAGGCCAAAAGAAGGTATTGGAGCCCCTGAAACTGGAGTCGCAGAGGTTGTGAGTCACCATGTGGTTTCTGGGACTTGAACCTGAATGCTCTGGAAGAACAGCCAGTGCTCTTGGACACCGAGTCACCTCTCCAGCCCTTGTTAGGATTTTTATCTCCACATTATTAACTGAATGAAATTTGAAGACTGATTTTTTTTTTCTTTCTGGTGCTAATTTTATTTCGGTTAATAGTGTCCTACAGCCTCAGCTGAGTTGGCACTACCACTCGATAGCTGGTTATCCTCCAAACTCAGGATGAACTAACGGTACACATTCATTTAGAATGTTGGCTGTGCCATGAATCTACTAGCTCCCTCTTCAGTTGTTCAAATTTTAAGATATGTTCATCATGTAATTCTCTAATCTCTTGTTCCAATTTGGATTCTACTATGCAACAGTCACCCAGGACTTCGCTTCGTCTTCAGGTGGAGAAATCACTTTGCTTTGGTGGTTTACTGGATTTACCTCCCCCCCCCCCCCCCCCCCCCCCCCCCCAACCAGCGTCTGCTTTCCGTGTTCCTTTTCCCTAGCCTCTCTGTGGCATTCTTTATTCTGCCCTGTAAGCTCCCTAACAGCCTCATGTGAATGAATCCTTTTGACTTTTGGCAAGATCTGTCATTGGGAAGAGCAGCAGCAGATTTGGGGGAAGAAGAAAAGTAAAGATGAGAATTTGTGTGTGTGTGTGTGTGTGTGTGTGTGTGTGTGTGTGTGTGAGAGAGAGAGAGAGAGAGAGAGAGAGAGAGAGAGAGAGAGAGAGAGAGAATGTGAGAGTGTGTGTGTGGTATGTGAGTGTGAGTGTGTGTGTGTGTGTGTGTGTGTGTGTGTGTGTGTGTGTGTGTGTATGCTTTCTTGTTGAGGTAGGGTCTCACCATGTAGCCCAGGCTGTCCTCAAACACATAGAGATCGATCCAGCTCTGCCTTCTGGGTGCTAGGAATTGAGGTGTACAACTCTATGCCTGGCTTGTTTGGATTTTGGGGGCAGGTTTCACACTGAAACCCAGGCTTGCCTTGGATTCACAGTTCTCTGCCTTAGCCACCTAAATGCTGGATTACAGATATGTGCCACCATGTCCACCAATATGATGCCCTTGACTGTCTCATTTATCGAAAGTCAGGTCTCCTATCAGTTTATGCTCTTCACATAGTGTCGTTTCTGCCTTTAGTGATACATTCTTTCCCTTGGTTGTTAATAAGCCCAGGATGTTCCCTGCTCCCGGTTGCTTTTCCTAAACCCTACAAAGAGTACAAATCTGTGTAAAACTCTCATCCCCAAGATAATGTGCTATTACCTTCAGTTTTTCCTTCTAGTGACACATAGCCTTCACTGCTTTCTGAGGAAGAATTTCTATCAGGGTCTGGAAAGATGACTACGTGGTTAAGAGCACTTGTCCTTGCAGAGGGCCTGGGACTGATTCTCAGCACCCACATGGTGGCTTATAGCACCCATAGCTCCAATTCCAGGGGATTCAGCACCCTCTTCTGATCTCCGCAGGCACTGAGCACACATGTGGTAAATAGATATACATGTAGGTAAGCAAAACACTTATAAACATAAAATAAAATAAATTTTAAAATAGTTTTAAAAGCATACATAGAAAGCTTTTTTTTCCCCACTCTTTTTGGTTTTCTGAGACAAAGTCTAACTCTCTAGCTCAGGTTGGCCTGGAATTCACTATGTAGTGCAAGCTGATCTCAAAGTCATGGCAATATTTTCATCTCAGTCTCTTAGATCCTAGGATTATGGGTATGTGCCATCACACAAGTAATTTTTAAACTATGTGACCATGTCTCAAAACTCCCAACAAGCAAATAAATAAATGTAACCTCTGGTGCTTGTCTAAAGGAACAGTGAGAGAAGAACACAAGTGGGAAAGGGGAGTAATGGGACAGGAAGGGTTAAGTAGGGGTGTGAGGTGGGAAGACGGGGCAGAAAGGGGGATCTGAGAAGTGCTAACTAATACTAAAAACCTTTGAAAAAGCCATATGGAACCCCACTGATATAGAAGCATATACAATAGAATTAATTACAGTACATAGGTGAATAGTACACCTTCCAGATGCCAGAGGCTATTGAACAAAAGTCCCAGTGACAAGTACAAGCTACCTCCCTTCAAACTGCTGGTCAGTAAGGTCCCATAGATCCACAAACAATCCAGGTTACTGTCATTGCTCTTGGTTACTCTCCAGAACTTGATGTAAGACCCCGTTGCTGAATACCCCATATTCTTGAGTCAAAGGACATGTGAAAATCAAGCTGGTACTGAGCTGGAAGTTTTATTGCTAGTGGTTAACTTCCATAATGCTTTGCATGCTACAGAGGGAGAAAAGTGATCAACAGGCTTACCTAGCTGTGACTCCTACAAGCCACAACAACGACAAGCCTGGAAAGACATGCCCATTGGCGCAATAGTGATACGAATGTTTTGGGAGTAACCAATTCTTTCTGATTGAATTTAAGGTCCTCACCATAAGACAGAATTCATACTTAGTACTATTCACTGGGCCAAGAATCTGTGGCTGGGTAGGTAACAGGCCTTAGGAGAGAACATACTGCTGCTGTTCTGCTCACTAGACGCAGTATCAAGTTGCACCCCCCACACTTATTTCCATAGCCACAGATCTGTGCGGCTCTTCACTCTGATCGAAGAAGCATCTTCTTGCAGAGATGTTGATTAATTCACAGACTCACAATTGGTCAAGGTCACAGAATGAGAGCCTGGAGTGCTCAGCCATAAAAGGGACATCTATATCATACCTCTCCTCCCCAGGATTGTAACAAAAGACGGGCGAGGAAAGATTGTAAGAGCTAGAGGTGGCTAAGGACTGCTGTGAAAGGACGTGGCAGGGCTGTTGTACGCATGGATAGCTGTGACTGCATTCACAGGACTTGCACCAGTCCAAGCCAGCCAAACGTCCTCATGGACAGAAGAGGGGTCCGTGAATTCCTCCTCCAGCTGAGGAACTCTTGGCAAGCAATGGCTGCTGCAGGGAAGCTAAGCAGTTCTCTTCAGATGTGGGCTATCAGGGGCCCATAAGCTGCCCATGCTCCAGTAGATGGCCCTACATCCATGCATATACTGGCAGCACTAGGTGGACTCGGATTTTAAAAAAAAGAGTACATCACACTGGGAAGGATTTCTATCAGGGTCTGGAAAGATGACTACGTGGTTAAGAGCACTTGTTCTTGCAGAGGGCCTGGGACTGATTCTCAGCACCCACATGGTGGCTTATAGCACCCATAGCTCCAATTCCAGGGGATTCAGCACCCTCTTCTGATCTCCGCAGGCACTGAGCACACATGTGGTAAATAGATATACATGTAGGTAAGCAAAACACTTATAAACATAAAATAAAATAAATTTTATTTATTTTAAATAATAATAAACACCAGTGCTGTGGTGTTTAGGAGGAGTTGGAGAGGAGGGAGTGTGGAGTAGATTTGATAAAAACACATTATTTTCAAGTATGAAATTACCAATAAAAATTAAATATGTTGTCTAAAAACGTCTATTTATTTTTTTTTAAAAAAATGTGTGTGTGTGTGTGTGTGTGCACATAAATATTTATAGGTGACCTCAGCTGTGTGTTCTATGTAATGAGGCCAAAGGTTGATGGTGAATGTTTTCCCCTATCACTCTGTGCATTATTTTTTGAGATAGGGTCTCTCACTGAACCTGAAACTTGTCATTTTTGCTAAACTAGATGAACAGAAAGTCTCCAGGATCTGTGTGTTCCTGCCCCAGCTCTCCAGCCCTGAGTTACAGATGCACGCTTCAACCTGTGTCTCCAGAGAATATATTACATTCAAATGATAACACCATGGAAAGCATTTTAGGCTAGAAATAGTATTTCCTCATCATTTTGTTTCTTCATTCTTTTACAATTTAAAATATTCTGGTTTTTAACCCTTTGCATGTAACTTTTTCCCCACTCCAAAGGTCCTTAAATTTTTTTAGCATCAGGGTCTGAAATTCAATAATAATGTGTCATTTATTGTGCAATCCGCTCAATAGATTTTATTCAGTCTGAAAATTGTCTTTCAGCAACCAGAAGCTTAGTTATATAAGTTTTCCAGTTATTTTTTTCTGTGTATTTTTTCCCTCAAATTTGGGCATTAGAATTCAACTCATCCTTGAATTTTTTTCTTTTCTTTTCTTTCTTTCTTTGTTTGTTTTTTTAAATCTTTGTTTCTTTCTTTCCATATAGGGTCTCTCTATGTAGCGCTGGCTGTCCTGGAACTCTCTGTGTAGAACAGGCTGGCATCGAACTCAGATCTGCCTGTCTCTGCCGCCCAAGTGCTGGGATTAAGGGCATGCCAGCATGCCACCATGTCAGCCCTTTTTTTATTTTTAATCTCTCATTTTTTTGTGTGATGTGATATGATGTGTGTGTGTGTGTGTGTGTGTGTGACTACTTTCTGGGAGGTTTCCGTAACCCTATCTTCTAACTCTTCTACTTAATTAAAAATTTCTGCTGCATTTTCCATTTTCAAAAATAACTTTCTTGTTCTCTAAATGTAATGACTTTTTAATGCAATTTTTAAGGATTTATTTTTTAAAAATTATTTATTTTATGTGTATGGGTGTTCTGTCTTCGTGTTTGTCTGTGTACCACATTTGTACCTCGTACTCAAGAAGGTCAGAAGAGAGCATCAGATCTCGTGGAACTGGAGTTACAGATGGTTGTGAGCCACCATATAGATACTGGAAAACAAACTCAGCTCCTCTGGAAGACCAGCCTGTGCTCTTAATCTCTGAGCCATTTTTCCAGACCTAAGATTTATTGTATTTTATGTGTACAAGTAATGTTTTGTGGGCTGGAGAGATGGCTCAGTGGTTAAGAGAATTGGCTGCTCTTCAAGAGGACCAGGTTTCAATTCCCAGCACCCACATGGCAGCTCACAACTGTCTGTAACTCCAGTTCCAGTGGATCTGACACCCTCACACAGACATACATACACAGGTCAAATACAAATCCACATAAATTTTTTTAAAAAATAATTTATTTATTTTTATTTTATGTGCATTAGTGTTTTGCCTGCAGGTATTTCTGTGTGAGGGTATCAGATATTGGAGTTATAGACAGTTGTTAGCTGCCATGTGGGTGCTGGGAATTGAACCCGGGTCCTCTGGAAGAGCAGCCAGTGCTCCCAACCGCTGAGCCATCTCTCCAGCCCCATAATTTTTTTTTTAATTGCAAGAAAAGAAGTGTTTTGCCTGCATGTATGTTATGTGTATCACGTACTTGTCTGGTACCAGGATCTGAAGACCATGTCAGGTCCTATAGGACTGGAGTTACAAATGATTGTGAGCTGCCATGTGGGTGCTGGGAATCAAATGCAGGTCCTCTGCAAGAACAGTAAGTGCCTTTAATGGCTACGGCATCTCTCCAGCCCTTGTCTTTTTATTTTTAAACATTATTTATTCAGTGCTGGAATAGAACCCAACCCAGGGCCTTGAAATCAGGGCCAGGGACTTGGTGCTTCCCACATCCCAGGCTAATCTCTACCACAGTACACTAATGGTATTTAAAAACCAGTGATGTCAACTGTGTGTGACTGTGTAGGCCTGGAGTTCCTGCACTCAAGGGGCAGAAGTTCAAGAACCTGAGCTGTGTAGTGAGACCCTGCTTCCCTGCCCCCTCAACCACAAACAAACCAACAAACCAGATTTGTTATATTTTACTTCATCAATGCTATTATTCTTTTGTAAAAATAAATTCTTTTTTCCCCCTGTTACCTAATTGTCCACTTTCCTTAAGTTCATTTTACTTTTTGCTTTTGGCTCCCATCACGAGAATTTCTTAAAGGTCTTATGGTTTTTATACTTTCATTTACATTTAAATTTTTGAAATAAAAGACATTCACCAGATCTTGCCATGTTTGGAGCTTGTCAAACGGGGAGGCTTCACTGAAAGGACACCAGGTGGCTAGCTCAGGTGGCTAGTTAATTTCCTCAGTGGTAAGTCTTCTAATGCAGTTTTAACCAAAGGACTGTCCACACCGAGATGAGATGTTCATATTGGAATGTAAACCAATGTATCATAGTTATCAATACTTGCTTCCTTCATTTAGAAAATCTTGCTACAGAAACCAAACAAAAACAAAACAAAACCCAAAGCTGAACTCCACAGGCAGGACATTTGTACTGCTGTGATTTGAACCTGCAATGTCCCCCTAAGGCTCATGTGATGTAATACCTGGTCCTCAGCGGGTGATGCTGTTTGGAAAGGTCGTGACCCTTGGAGGTAGAGCCTCTCAGGACATGGGTCACCCAGGAAAGGGCCCAAGGCTTTGTACTCCAGCCTCACTTCCTGTCCACTTTCTGCTTCCTGAGCATGAGCTAAACTTACCAAGCTCATGCAGTTGTTTTTGTTTTGCTTTTTTGAGACAGCATTTCTCTCCATAACCTTGACTATCCTAGAACTCATTATGTAGACCAGACTGGCCTCACACTCACAGAGATCTGCCTGCCTCTGCTTCCTGAATGCTGGGATCAAAGGCGTGTGGCACCACACCCGGCAAGAAATTTTATTTCTACTGCTAAGGTATTTTTAAATATGAATGGATATTAGATTCCTTTCTTCACCTACTGAGGTACATACACAGTTTTATCTTTTTTGTGTTTTATAACACATAAGCCAGCACACACGTACCCACATAAACACACTACAGACACACACACACACACACACACACACACACACACACACACACACACACCAAAACAAATATGGCAGAAGGTTATAAATTTACCTAATATTTATTTATTCTGTTAATATAATATAACAATTCATTGTTAAAATAATCAATGAATTAAGTTGATTTTCAGATGTTGACACAATCTGACATTTCTGGGAAATGTCATTAGATAATAGCATTCTCATATAATTTTTTTGGTATAGCTTTGTTAGGAATGTTTACATTTATGTTCCTATGAGATGCTGGCTCTTGTTTTTTGTCTTTGTGTGTTTTTGTTGGTATATTGTAACATCGTTTTCAGGATGTGGTTTCTGAGTAATGTTAGTCTCAGAATAAGTTGATGAGTAATTCATTCTTTTAAGTTTTGGAAGAATTTGATAGTGCTGATACTATTTCTTTTATAAATGGTACAATTTCCCAAAGACTTAACATGGATTCAAGCAGTTTTATTTAAATAGAAAAACTTTTAACTACAAATGAAATTTCTATAATAGAAGTAGTGTTATTTGAATGCCTCCCCCTTTTTTTGGTGAGCTCTTAGTTTATGTTTCTATCAGTGAACTTTGGTCAATTTTTAAAAGTTCTTTTGCTTAGTTTTAAGTTGCTTTATTTTGGTAAATCAAGTCTATTCAGTTTTGGTTAAAACCAAAAATTATTTATAGTCTATATATTATGCTCTCTCTCTCTCTCTCTCTCTCTCTCTCTCTATATATATATATATATATATATATATATATATATATATATATATATATATACATATATATATATATATATTTTTCTCTTGGAGCTGGGGACCAAACCCAGGGCCTTGTGCTTGCTAGGCAAGCGCTGTACCACTGAGTTAAATCCCCAACCCCTATGCTCTATTTATATAACATGATAATATATTATTATCTATCAAATATATGTTTAACAGGATATAAATCATATTACAGTGCCTGAATCATATTACAGTGCCGTTATATGTCACAATTTCCTCAACAATCTTTTTATTCTGATTATATTCAAGTTGTATGTGTAGCTTTATTTCCCTTCTTTTTGGAGTCTTTCATTGGTCACAAAATAGGCTAGACTAGCTGGTGAGCAGTCTCGTGGATATCTACCTTCTCAGCATTGGGATTACAATAGATACAACCATGGGGCTTTTTGGATCAAATTCAGATCCTCAAGCTTGTGCAGTGTTTTAGTATTTTTTGATGTTGTTTCCAAATACCCAATAAAAGAAATATAAAAAAAGAAGGAAAGGTTCATTGTGGCTCAGAGTTTGAGGGCCTAGTGCAGAGTCCAGGGCAGAGATGTCATGGACGCAGAAGTTGAGGTGCCGGTCACATGTACCCACAGTCAGAAAGCAGAGGAGGATAAATGCTGTCTCAGCTCCCCATTCTTTTTATTTAGTCCCAGATCCCAGCCCATGGAATGCTACTGTCCACTTTAGGGTGCAGCGTCCCGTTTCAGTTAACCCAATGTAGATAGTCCCTCACAGACAGGCTGAGATTTGTTTTCATGGGGATTTTAAATCTTTGCAAGTTGATAATCAAGATTAATCATAATACAAGGGCATTACTTTACCAACTGAACTATCTCCCCAGCTCCCATCTTTAAATGTTCAAAAATATTTTTACAGTACAATTTTAAACTAAAAACTTAAAAATATTTAACACTTGCAATACTATACCTAATTAATACAGGTTTAGCAAACCTTCTTACAAATGTGTATTTTTTTAATGATTAGAGAAATTGCATTCTTTTTTGCATAGACTTTTTCTAAAGCAAAATTTTGATAAGCTGCCCATTAATCTATCTCATTGCCAGGGATCTTGTAATTGTTAATTACTGCCAGAAATCTCTTGAGTTAAGACACTTGATTAACATTCCTCAGTGAAGTTTAATGCGGTAATTGCATCTCTCTTGTCTCTAATGATTAAAATGGTGCCACTTGGCTTCCTTCTCTTGGAGCCTATTATTCTGAAATCAAGGATTTCCAATTTCATGGCAAACTTTCCTACCATAATTGCTGACTACAAAGGAAAGCTAACACAGAGTTTTTCAAATCCTTCCTCATAGACCAGGCAAACTATTAGCATTTTTTTTTGTATTTTTAATTTAGTAATGGCTTGATGAAGGGAGGGAGCCTCTCAGCCACCATGAATTATACTTTATATAGCTGAACATATCTGCTCTAGCGTGGCCATTTTCTTCTGTATATTTCATTCCAATAGCAAAGAAATTTTGGCATCTCAGTTTCATTAATATAGGTCAATTTGTAGGCAGGCTCACACACACACACACACACACACACACACACACACACACACACACACACAATCTAAGAAATTTGTTTAAAGTCAGACTAGAAAAATCTTGTTTAAAGTCAGACTAGAAAAAATCATTAAATCTCCATGTTTGTATTGATGGAGTTTGTCAGATCCAAACTCACACTTTTTTTTTCTTTCTGGAGTGATTCCTTTAGAATATACTATCAACATGCTCTCTATACCTCTATTTTCTGTGTATACAGTACTTTCTCCCTTCAGTAGACCTTGCCATTTTCTCTCTGAGCTACTTTTCTGTTGCTGTGATAAAAAACCACAATCAAAAGTAACTTCTGGAAGAAAGAGTTTATTTTGGTTTACAGTTCCAGAGGGACAAGACTCTGTCATGGTGGGAAGGCCTGACAGAGGCAGGAAGTGAGATCACACCTTCAACCACAAACATAAAGCAGAGAGAGCCAAGTGAATGCGAGTTGAGGCTATGAACTCAATCTAGACATCCATAGCAACCCTCCCCCCATGACATCCATGCCACCTCTCCAAACAGCACCACCAACTGGGACCAAATAGTCAAACACCTGGGTCTATGGGGAATATTCTACATACTCGAACGTTATCCATTGCTGTGAGGTTAAAGTTTTGATTGAATTCTTTTTTTTTAAGATTTACTTTATTTATTTATGTATATGAGTGCTCTATTTGCATGTATACTTGGATGACAGAAGAGGGCACCAGATCCCATTATAGGTGGCTATTAGTCACCATATGGGTACTGGGAATCAAACTCAGGACTTCTGGAGGAGCAACCAGTGCTCTTAACCATTGAGCCATCTCTCCAGCCCCTTGATTAGATTCTTTAAAAAAGTACTTATTTATTTATTGTGTGTGTGTGTGTGTGTGTGTGTGTGTGTGTGTGTGTGTGCCCAAGGACACCTTGCAAAAGTCAGTTTTCTCTCTCTCTTTTTGTGTGAGTATGTATGTGTGTGAGACTGTCTTTTTTTTAATGATCTATTTTAAATTTATTTTATGTGCACTGGTGTGAAGGTGGCAGATTCCCTGGAACCTGCATGTGGTTACAGAGCTGCCATGTGGTTGCTGGGAATAATTGAACCTGGGTCCTCTGGAAGAGCAGCCAGTGCTCTTAACCACTGAGCCATCTCTCCAGCCCTGAGACTGTGTCTTAATATATAGCCTTGACTGGTCTGGAACTTGATTTGTAGACCAGGTTGACCTTGACTTCATAGAGCTCTGCCTGTCTTGCCTCCCAGTGCTGGGAATAAAGGCATGTGCCACCACACCCTGCATTAGTGAGATTCTTAAGGTAGTACAACTTAAAGAGATTGATATTTTTTTTTTTTGGAGCTGAGGATCGAATCCAGGGCCTTGTGCTTGCTAGGCAAGCACTCTACCACTGAGCTAAATCCCCAATCCCAGAGATCGACATTTTTAGCATATAGATTATATTTAGACTGGAGGCTTAGTTGTAATCACAGAGAGTGAGATAAGAGAGAGAAAATGTGCAAGGGCCAGACCCAACATTTTGAGACCAGGTTGAGCAAGATGACCCAGGAAGGAAGATCAGCCAATGAGGTCAGGAGAAATCACGACTGCTGACTGCACATGAGGAAAAAGGCGAGGTCAGTGGACTGAGAATTGGCCATTGGGTACGGCCACATAGAGGTTATTGGTGACCTTGATAGGTAGCTTGAGTTGAGTGATGGGGCAAAACATTGCTTGGAGCGTATTTAGAGGACACATGGGTAGGACTTGAGAGAGAGAGAGAGAGAGAGAGAGAGAGAGAGAGAGAGAGAGAGAGAGAGAGAATATAAACAAAATTGATGAAGAATTCTGTCAAAAAAAAAGAAGAGAAATAGAGCAAAAGCTGGAGGAGGGGGTGAGCTAGAGGGAAAATACCCGGTATCTAGGGGCACAGACAGTTTGTTTTATAAATATAAGGAAAGACAATATCTGGCACAGATATGGGGAAGAGTAGACATGACTTAAGAAAATACTGTCCTAGGTGCTTTTATTTTCTTGGTTAATTTGTAAGTAAGTAATTTTTTTATTTAGTTTGTCTTTGGTTTACTATTACTCCTGTCCAATGTCTTCTGAATTGTTCCTGACACAACCATAAGTCTCAGTTTAGGTTTTATTTCATCTTCTTTTCTTTCATTCTTTTGCTTCATTTTGCATCTGCTACAACTTCATGTTTTCTTATTGACAATGTCAATTTTCCAGAAAGAAGAATCTATTTCCTTTGAAAATCACTTTCAGAGAGAAGCAAATCTTAATGTTCTGGATTATATTCCTTTTGCTTTCTGGTATTATTTTTTGTATCATTCTTGGGACAAGGAGGGGGCTTGGTATATGTCTTAGTTAAGGTTTCTGTTGCTATGAAGAGACACCATGACCACAGCAACTCTTATAAAGAAAAACTTTTAGTTGAGGTGGCATGCTTACAGTTAAGAGGTTTAGTCCATTATCATCATGGCAGGAAACAAGGCAGCAGGCAGGCAGACATGGAGCCAGAGAAGGAACTGAGAGTTCTTACATCTTGATTCACAGACAACAGGAAGTAGTCTGAGACACTGGGTGGAGACTTCAAAGCCCACCCCCACAGTGACATGCTTCCTTCAACAAGGCCATACCCACTTCAACAAGGCCATGCCTCCTAATAGTGCCACTCCCTACGAGCTTATGGGAGGGGGTGGTCAATTACATTCAAACTTCCACAGTATATATTATGGTTCTAAGGAATTGTGGTGGGTTATATGCAAGTAAGCAGGACTGGCCATCAGCTATGGACAGGACACAAAGGGAATTGAACTCTAAGCACCTTGCCAAGAGGCCCTGAGAGAGAAGCAAACAATAATTGAAAACATAAAGTCTGTGTGGGGTGATCAATTTAAGAAGAGGACCTTTTGCAAAGGTTGTCAGGCATGACTGACTTAGGTAGTTGGAGTTAGAGACAGTGTCAGGAATGTCAACCTCAGGAAATAAACCATGAGTGTGTATGACAGTTTTTCAGTGTTAAATATGAAGGAGAATAATTAAGAACTAAGATAGTTTGGGCCGTCTTAAATGCTTCCTTATTTTTCTTATCTTTATCCAATATAGCCATCATATATCCAAATAGGAAATGTAGGTTTCTGTTGGCTCCACTTTTAGATCTGATGACTGGCCAAATAAATATGATGCCCAAGGCAGAACACTTTCAGTGTCTTCTATTTCCTAACTCAGACACACTGTGACAAGACATTACCGTTGTCAAGTCACAGCCTGAGGAATGGGAACTAACAGACTTTCTGACAACAGATCCAATGGAATCCAAGAGCTGCTGTCACCTTAGAAGGCACCAAGATCCGCACTCTGCCTGTGGATAGTCATAGGACCAATTTTGCTAGAGCAAATGGAAATACTGTCTCTCCATCTATCCCATCCTTCTCCACTGAGGTTCGGAAGTTCCAGTCTCCAGGTATATAGAAAGATGACAGCCACCAGTGGACTGTACTGTCATCAGGTCTCAAAGCAGAATTTCAGGATTTGGAAGCAAAAGAGTACCAACAGTGTGGTTTGTAGCTCCGGAAGGACCCTGTCTTTTTTCGGTAAGCAGACCATGGTGGGAAGATGCTTAGCCTTCCACTTTCCATAATATGGCCGGTTATGTTCTTTACCATAAAGCGGAGTATGGATAGCCCACTAATTCAGTTTCTCTAAATCCAACTTCATTAGCTTGAAAATTTAGGGTAATTCCTCCTAGCAATTAACAATGAGCAGCTTGCCAACTTTTGTGCTCTGTATTGGCATGGATTTTCTCATATTTTTTTTCAATCTTTTTATGTGCTTCAGGCAGCATTTGAGACAGGCTGAGTCAGAGGTGTTAGCCAAATGCCATTTACAACTAGAAATGCCTCATTGATTTTTATGATTTTTGTGATTCCATCAGTTGATTCTCATTTCTTCAGCCTCTGACTCTGGGGTGCCCGAGTGTAGTCTTTGGCTGGGTGTTCTGCCTGTACACTTCTTCTTCAGAGCAGTAACTGAAATCCCACAGATTTCCAAAAAGAAAAACAAACAAAAACCAGGTCTCTTACAAAGAAGCAAGGACCAGAATTGATTTGGTCTTTATAACAGCAATATCAGAATGCAGAAAGTGTTGGAGAAATGGCCTGAAAATTCTGAAGGAAAATGATTTCCAACTTTCATTACGCAGTATATATGAGACAAAAGGAGGGGATATTTTTCCAGGCAAGCATGTTCTTAGAAAAAATTTCCCATGCATCCTTTTTTGAGGAAGTGACTGAAGGTCACACATAGCATGGAAACAGGAGACCTGCACCAGACAGAAGTGAAAGGATTCTTCAAGCATTTGTCAGGGAGGGTCCTAGGAAAAGAGATGTGCAACAAATTGAAGTTGGGTGTGCCAGGGCAGAAATATTCAGAGATGAAACTCATACAAGGCTTAATGTGTCTGGTACAGTGTTTGGATGAGTCAGGAGTTATCAAATTAAACACATTAGTTACACAGATTATCATCTCTAGGAAAAGCAAAAATATTTTGCAGGAAATGAAAGTAACCATAATTGACATTGTCTTGTCCTGGAAGCATATGTGTAATGCCTCCAACAAAGGAATATGAAATAGCAATATAAGTATACTATTTAGAGTGTGTAAGTATGTATGAAGAGAACCATGCAGAATTGAAAATAATTGCCTTTGAAGATAGGGAAATGATGGGCAAGATGACTGAGCATCATCATCATTTTTTTTTTTTTTTGTTTTTCAAGACAGGTTTTCTCTGTATAGTTTTGTGCCTTTCCTGAATCTCGCTCATGTAGACCAGGCTGGCCTCGAACTCACAAAGATCCACCTGGCTCTGCCTCCCGAGTGCTGGGATTAAAGGCATGTGCCACCACCGCCCAGCTGTTTTTGTTTTTCAAGGTAGGGTTTCTCTGTGTAGCTGTGGCTGTCCTGGAACTGATTCTGTAGACCAGGCTGGCCTTGAACTCACAGAGATTCAATTGCCTCTGCCTCTGCCAGTATTAAAAGTGTGCACCACCACCTCCCAACTTATTTTTTATTTTAACATATTTCATAAAAGTTGCTGATGTAGAACTAGTAGAAAGCTAATTTATAGTCATACGATTTCAGAGGCATTGTTTAAGATACTGCAGTTAGAAGTTTTTTGTTTTTTGCTTGTACCACATTTTATATATTTTATATATTGCAAGGACTTGATTGCTTTGTGAAGTGAACCTTTTAAAATATGTCAGAAATTATAAGGTGTTACTAGTCATAAACTCCTTGAATTTAGAGGTCATTTTACCTACATATTTATAGTCATATAATTAAATCATATTTCTCTATTTTTAAGATTTTTCACTGTTCCTTATGTGTCTGTGTGAGTGTATGCTGTATGTGTGTGGGTCCAAGGACACCAGAAGTAAGATCCCCTGGAGCTGGAGTTAGAGGCACTTGTGACTCTGACATGGGTGCTGGAAACTGAACTTAGGTCTCAAGAGCAGCAACTCTGAGTCATCGTCTTTTCCCTGTTAATTTTCCTAAGATAGATGTCTGGGATTCTGCATGTTTGAGTCTCAAGGAGAATTAAGTCAAGCTTTTTTGTTTGTTTGTTTATTTGTTTTGAGACAGGGTTTCTCTGTGTAACAGCCCTCGCTGTTCTGGAACTCCATCTGTAGAACAGGCTGACCTCGAAATCATAGAGATCCACCTGCCTCTGCCTCCTGAGTGCTGGGATTAAAGGCATGTACCGCCACCACTGGCTCTTTTCTTAGATTTAGTTAATATATAAATAATACTGCGTGGAGTGATTATTTCACTTTATTAGTGAGATCTGCTCCTTTTGGTGCCAAAAACCTAAACTCTGCCAATACCCTCAACCTCCAACCAAAAACAAAACAAAGCAAACAAACAAAAAAAACCAAACTATACTAACTGGGCATGGTGGCTGGTGCACGCCTATAATCCTTGTGCTTGGGAGGCAGAAGCAGGATGATCAACAAAAGTTCAAGGTTGGTTTTGTCCACAAAGCAAATTCCTGGTCATTTTGGACTACACAGTAAACCTGTATCTCAACAAACAAAAGTAAGAAACAAACTAACAAGCAAAGTTTAGCTGGCAACAGTTATTGAAAAAGAAAGAGGGTGGAAGAAACAATCAAAATGCAAAGAAAGAATCAAATGAATTATGCCACCGTTTAAATGCATCACCTCCCTAATTCAGATGTCCATGTGGTATTGAGAGGTGGTGCCTGCCTTTATACGGTGATTGAGTCTCATTTTCTCTTGGGAGAGGTTGGGTGTTCTTGCTAAAGGGTTTTGATGGAGGGAGGCATTTCTTTGGTCCTTCCACCTTTCACTATGTGAAGAAACTATGTTCTCCCTTATAAGAGTTAGCACTCATATAAGAGTCAGCAAAACTACCACTTTGCAAGCAGAGACTGGATCCTAGTACATAATGAGCCCATCAGTTCCTTGATATGTACTTTTAGCCTTCAGTAAGAAACTTTTATTGTTCATAAATTATGTAGTCTGTGCTATATCATCATAGCATCTCAGACAGACTAAGGCAAAAAATACTTTTGAGAACTTAATTTGGACAAGATAGATTACCTAGTTCTTATTTACTATATTGCACATTATTCTGTAATAACCGTATTATATATTTATTAGCTATATTACATCCTCTAGGAAAAGAATGTGAGAGATTGTCAAGGTCAGCCAGAGAATCAGGCATCACCATGTCCTCAGATGGTTTGCTCTAATCCAAACTTCTGTGATACACACATGCTGAAGAGGCGTGAGGAAGAAGTCAAGAGGCTTTATCCCACTTAAATTAGCCAGTAGTGTAGTTTGTCTGCAACTAAAGTGTTGACGGATAAAAGACAAAGATTGGTGTGTAAATTCAGCTTTCACTTTGTTGAGAGAAGTTTCAAAAATAGAAAGGAGTTCTATTTAGGTTTAGACAGTTAAAGTTGAGAAATAGAATTTCTGTAAAAGGGTAGGCTTGAGTTGTTTTTTTTTTTTGTTGTTGTTGTTGTTTTTTCTACTCAGGAGCTCATATTGTGGAGCTGCCAAAATAAACATCCAGCCCGTCTGCTTGTGCTTCTGGTATCACAATTCATCACAAGGCTGTCCTGCATCAGCAATTTTCAATCTATAAATTCACGGCTCCAGAGAGTTATTAGGAGATTATCCAGATGCTGAAGTGCTAGAGGGGAAAATCCAAAGGAGCCTCTTCATCGTGGGTGTTTCAGTACTCTTCTGTTTCTCAGGCACTTGGTGATTTCACAAAGTAGATATGGAGTATTTGTCAAGTAAATCTCTTTCAACACATTCTCTTCTCCATGCTTCTAACGGGGACAGGGGTTATTTTAAGTGGAACGATTCTCCTACCTCCTATTGGATTTTTGTTTGGTTGTCCCCTGTATGGAATCTCATTTTCAGTGTCATAGCTTAGAACAAACCAACAGCAAACCTTGAAAGAACACCTCCAGGACTCAAAGGAACATAAATGTTATTCAGAAAACTTTTGAAAAAATAGAGTCCTCGAGACAGTCACTGCAAGAAAACATTAATAACTGCTATTTGAAAATCTGTCCCAGGGGATGGAGAGATGGCTCTGTGGTAAAGAGTGCTTGTTGCTCTTGTAGAGGACTGGCGTTCAGTTCCCAGGACAAAGTGGGTGGCTAGCAACCACTGTAACTTCAGTTTAGGAGATGGCCCCCTCTTCTGGCCTCTGTGGGTACTTCCATGCTGTGCACAGACTCATACACAGATACACACTCACATAATAAAACAAATCTTTACTGTCCTGGAACTTGCTCTGTAGAACAGGCTGGCCTCGAACTCACAGAGATCTGCCTGTCTCTGCCTCCCAAGTGCTGGGATTAAAGGCATTTGCCACTACTCGTGACTTGTTTTATAATCTTACAAATATTTGCATATACATCATTGGAGTTACTTGATGCAGGCATTAAAATTAAATAATTTTATATAATTTTATATAAATATAACTGAGGAAATTGAGCTGTGAGATTGTTCAGTGACATGGCGAAGGCCTGACTCTACACCATAAAAGGCAAAACCAGAATTCTTGTTTCAGTGTTTTGTTATTTTTTTTATCTTCCATTAATAAAAACTATATATTTGGTTAGTTATCAGCATTCTCATTTTATAGTTCAATATATAAAGACAAAACAAAAAAGTCTTAACATATTTGTTCAAAAACATGGTGCAAGAGAAATAAGAGTAAAGAAAAATAAATGCAAACCCTGACTCGAAATTCTTTGCCTTCAAATCGCTTAACCACAATAAATGTGGGTGAAGGCTGAAGAGTTAGTTGTTCAGCGCACACTGTCCATTACTGCTCTTATTAAGGTTTGTCCTACTTAAAAGATTTCCATTAAAATCCATTTCTTTCTGTCAAACATTGGAGTCTTTGTATAATTACTTTTCTCCTTGGGAAATATTACAGGCAACTGAAAAAATTCTAGGTAAATAATAGAAATGGAGCATATTTTAAAATGATGATGAAGCCAGAAAGTCTCAAATTGTAATGTATAAGAGGGTTACTTCCATCACAGAGCTGTGTAGTCTAACCATTATGTGGCCAATCATTATGATGCTATTATAGACCATTCTGTTAGCATCACACAGTTTCACAGTTTTTTTCTGTCTCCCTTCAGGGAGAGACTTTGGCATTTCAAGCAGATATTTGTTCTAGAATTTTGACTCACAAGGACAAGCAATGTCCTCTGTAGGACACTGTAGACACTGTAAGAGTCTCTGTAGTTTTGGCCTTTTCCTTCTCTTCCGTCTCCCTGGCTTCATCCTCCCTTTCTCCTAATGGCAGACTTGCTGCAGCAAACTTGAGTCCCAGGTGTAGAAGTGGTCAAAGGCAGATTGCATTTCCTGGTACTTGGTATTTGTGAGGCCAGCTGTTGGCTAACCACTTTCCAAGACACTTTCGATGTTTTAGCAAGAATTTCTCAAATTCTTGGAAACCACTCAGACCTAGGAAAACCCGAAAGGGATTGGTCCTATCACTCAACTTCCTTTTCATCAGATGAACCCTGTAGCTCTGTGGATAGTTTATTCTTACTACTGTCTTCAATCCTCCCCACCAGCCCCTTCAGCAATACTCAATACCTTAAAAAAAAAGAAAGACGCACAACAATCTCTGTAACAGTCTGAATGATTGTGCGTTTGTCCTTCTTTCACTCCTTGACTCATGAGTTAAAACATTATCACCAATGTGAAGGTGTCAGGAGATGGCACCCAAGAGAGGGATTTTTGCCCTTGTATGAGAGGCTACAGAAAGTGCCCTTGCCTTTTCCACCATGTGAGGTAGAAACTCCCTATGAACAACACTCCCTATGAACCAGGGAACAGTCCTTCACTTGATGCTAAACTACTGGTCCTTTGATCTTGAAGTGAGAGGGTTTTTTTTTTTTTTTTTGGTAAGTCATCTAGTCTATGGTATTTTGGTATTTCGTTATAGCAGCTCAAATAATATTTCCTTCCTTCCTTCCTTCCTTCCTTCCTTCCTTCCTTCCTTCCTTCCTTCCTCCCTCCCTCCCTCCCTCCCTCCCTTCCTTCCTTCCTTCCTTCCTTCCTCTATCCTCCTCTTCCTCTACACCTTCCTCTTCATAGTTGTATTATTTTGTTTCGAGTCAGGGCTTCCTTTGGTAGCCTAGCCTGTCTTCAAATTTGTACCATTGCCTCCAGCCTGCCTTAGCCTCCAAAATGCTGGGCTGGCAGTTGTATGCCATCACAATTGCCTTGACAATATCCTTTAATCAGCTAATGGTTTACTCAAATCAGAGAGAGCTGATCTCTATTGTTCCTGCCAATAACCTTGGCCACAACAGGTACCTGTGTTTGGGAACCCTTGTCTCACCATGGTCCTTGACTCATAAGGACACAACTCAGCATCCAGTCATTACAGACTGCCCTTAAAGATAGTGAGCATTTTGGCATTTTGAAAGTTCTGGAAAAGCATCAATAATGGTTGTTCTTGTTATATCTTTGAAGTCCCGAGAAGTAATAAGATAAACAAACGTTACAGAGTATAAAATCATTTAGAAGTAAAGTTGTTACATTTTCACCCCAATCTGTGTTACTTTGTTGTTACTGTGACCTCTTTCTACCTATTTGTAACCTAGACCATCTCCAAACTCAAAATCCTCCTACCTCAATCTCCTGAATGCTGGGATTACTGATGTATGCTACCGTACTTGGCTCAGCTTCACCTTTATGACATCTGTACTTTGATTTTCTGTACTTTGGAGAGAAAACCTTCAATTAAGATATAGTTACATCTTTAACTATGTAATTTATAAATGTTAGGGGTCAAGCTGTATATATTATTTCAGAATCTGCTTGATTAGGAGTATTGTGAATTTCTTTCCAGATATATATTATCACTTTACCTGATTGCACATTTTTGTAGTGTGAAGAAGTATCATGCTGTCAGTAATAGATTTTGCTGGATATTTTAGTTTTAATAGGTGTCTTAGGGTTTCTGTTGTTGCAACGAAACACCATGACCAAAAAGCAAGTTGGGGAGGGAAGGGTTTATTGGGCTTACACTTCCAGATCATAGCTCATCACTGAAGGAAGTTAGGACAGGAACTCAAACAGGGCAGGATCCTGGAGGCAGGAGCTGATGCAGAGGCCATGAAGGAGTGCTGCTTACTGGCCTGCTTCCCCTGGCTTGCTCAGCCTGCTTTCTTATAGAACCCAGGACCACCAGCCTAGGGATGGCACCACCCACAATGGTCTGGGCCCTCCCTCATTGATCACTAATTAAGAAAATGCCCTACAACTGGATCGTATGGAGGCGTTTTCTCAGTTGAGGTTCCCTCCTTTCAGATAACTGGTTTGTGTGTCAAGTTGACACAGACCAGCCAGCACAATAGATAATACTGTTTAAAACTGAATATTCGATCAGTGAATACTTCTGATTATTTCTCAAAAGTAAATATTAGCGATGGAATTTTTGAAATAGAAGGTATGTTTATTTCTAAGCCTTTCTCCTATTTTCCCATCTTGTTTTCCAGTTGTTACCTCTGAGACTGCCTACTTCTACCCTCAGCTCCTTGTCAATCTTTATTGACAACTAACGAGATATCCCCTTCATTTTCTACTAATGAGGTTATACATTTTAATTTATCTTTGGCTTTGTGTTCTCCTTTTGTGAGTTTCTTGCTCCTAAACACATTCATTTTTCTCCTGTGTGGTTGTAACATTAAACGCTTGCATGCTGAAATGCACAGAAGCAAGCTCCAATTCTGAAAGCAATTATCACCTCCTGCCTCTCCCAGAATTGTCATCATTTGGTTTGCAGTTCTCATCCAACTATTTGGATTTTTACAAATTATTTCCCTTCTTCAGTAGCTTCCTAGGCGATAATTATTCTTTTATCCCCTCCTCAAGAATATTTTAGATTTTCAAAATGTAGTTTGTTTTTTTTTTTTGCCAAGAAATGCTTTACTCACATTGAGTTATTTATTTTAAATATGGAAGCCTGGAAATTTATACCTATATAGGAAAAATTAGGCAAGCAGTACCAAAACATAATCTATCTTCCCAGCTTCCCCTGTAGGTTAAGGTTATTACCTTTTAAAAATTGTATTGTAGGGTAGTTTCTATTTAAAGAACATATAACACATTAAAGTAAAAGAGTTATGACACGGCCATTTGTCACAAAGTAGAAGCGCAGAGGAAGTAGAATCAGTAGTGTTGCCCCAGCGCTTACCGCCTATTCTCTAAACACTTTGCTGTTTTTTGTTTTGCCGTTTTCTTATTAGAAAGGGTCTCTCTCCCTGTGTGGTTCTGCCTAGACTGGAGCTTGCTGTGTAGACCAGACTGGGCTCAAACTTGCCCCCAGTCTTCCCGCTTCTACCTTTGGGAAGCTGGGGTTACAGGGGTGTGTTACCACACTCGGCTGGGCTTTGCTGTTTTATTGCTGACCTTAAAGTCTGATATGACTGCCAAATCCATCATCGCCCACTCCAACAGCCTACTCACGGGGTGTTGCTATCAGTCACACCAGAGAAGAAGCTCTTCGGGACTTTGCTGGTGCTCGTATCGCCACATTATTTTTAGGACTCTTAAGCAATGTTAGGACGTTAGACATTCCTTCACTTTCAGTGACTCAGAGTCCCCAGTCACCCTTTCTTTGGCTCATGCCATCCACATCTTAGAACCTTTCACCCAGCTATTCCCTGTGCCTCCACTGACCATATGTTCTCTGGGTTTTTTTAGGTTTTTTTTTTCAGAGAGTCCTAATTTCAGGTATCCTGTCCTGTTGCCAAATTAAATGCCAGACCATATGCTTCATATTTATTTTGGGG
This sequence comes from Peromyscus aztecus, assembly GCA_902168405.1. Taxonomy (NCBI): domain Eukaryota; kingdom Metazoa; phylum Chordata; class Mammalia; order Rodentia; family Cricetidae; genus Peromyscus; species Peromyscus aztecus. The sequence goes on along the minus strand of CABHPQ010175111.1, from coordinate 21,435 downwards.
AAATGTATTAATTTACCTATACTTCAGTTCCCTACACTCTGCTTATCAAGATTTCCATTTGTTAGACAGTTGATGAATTTTTTTCTTTTAAAATGCAGTTTAGATATCTTCTTCCCTGGGAAGCTTTCCTTCACAGCCTTTCTCTCTTAAATGCCGCTCTTACCTGTTATGATGGACTGTCCTAGTATATTTGGGAAAAATGAAAGGGGTTGTACCACATATATTCTGGCTTTATTCACCTCTGCTCTGCTGTTCAGGAGGGCATCCTCTGCCTAGGTAGAAGACACCTTCGTTTTCCTGCTCCTAATTGTTTGAATGTCCTTCTCCCTTCTAGTAGCCTATAGATATGAACATTCTCAACAGCACATTTCCCAATCTTGCATGTTTCAGTCTAGAATACTTCAGGGAAGTTTCAGGGTTCCCAGGTAGTCTTTCCACTCTTAAGTTCAGATGTGTAGTTTAGAAACTTGATGGTGTGTGTGTGTGTGTGTGTGTGTGTGTGTGTGTGCTGCTAGGTAGGTGCTAGGAATCCAATTCAGGTCCTCTGGAAGAGCAGCAGCATCTCGTATTAACTGAGCCATCTCTCCAGGCGCCTGTCCTATAATGTTTTAATTTCATTGTGTCCCAGGGCTTTGTTATATAAAATAGCCTAGAAAAATATTTCTTTTCCTTCTAATTGATACCAGAAGTTTCACGTGTGGACATGTGCCTAAATGTCTCTAGATTCTTAGGATGCTGAAGTTACCCATCCATAGTCACCTGCACTTAAGTACACACACACATACACAAACACAGGGATGGGGAGGGGTGGGGGGGGAGATGTAAGCGGTTTTCGTTGGAGCCACTGCTCCAACCCATTAATCTTCATCCTCCCCGCAACCCCTCTTCTTCCCCTGCCTTTCCCCTCCTCCTTCTTGTACCCACCTCCACCTTTCCCCTTCTCTCTCCTTGACCCATACAGTCCTTCTGACTTATTTTTTTGCTGAAGAAATGGTTCAGTGTATAAAGACTCTGTGCAAATGTGAGCTCTCTAGAATCCATCTAAAGCTGGGTGTGGAAACCGGAGTCTGCAGACAAGAGAATCACTGGACACAGGCTTGAACTATGCAGTGGCTAACAACAAAGAGATCCTGTTTCAAATAAGGTGGAAGGTGAGGACTAACACCTGAGGTTGTCCTGTGACCAGTACACATACACACACACACACACACACACACACACACACACACACACCTGCTTTTAAACAAGTTCTTTTTCTATTAGTACATTTTTTTAAAAAAAGATTTTCTTTTTAAATTTTGTGAGTATGTCTGTGTGTGAGGCATATGGTGACAATGTAATCCAGAAGGGTCTGGATCCTTTGGCCAGGGTTACACAGGGAAACCCTGTCTCAAAAAACCAACCAACAAACAAACAAACAAAAAAAAAACAAATAAAAAAGAAACCCCCAAAGAAAAAAGCATAAAAAATACACATATGCAAATATTCATATGAACACATTACAAATATATTGTGCATATACAATACTAATATGTACATGTCAGTAGGTTTTATATATACACATTTATATACACTGAGTCCATTATGTGCTACAATAATAAAGAAGAGATTATGAATTTGAAAGGGAGTAGGGGCATGGAGGAGTCAGGGGGAGGACCGAGGGTACAAATGATATAAATATAGGTACTCATGGATGGTATTCTCAAAATTTTTTAAATTAAAATTTCTTACAAAGAAAATGTAGATGGAATTATTATCCCTTTCTTAAACCTTAAAAAATTATCTTATTTGTAAGTCATGTATTTAGGCAACATTAAATCTAGGCCTAGAATTCAGTTATTGCTGAGGATTTAGACTCAGGATTTACCCAGTCTGTTACATATGTATAAACCAATACCTATGGGAAAAATAAATTAGTAAAGTCAAGAGATTTTAATGAAAATATGGTTTATAAAACAAAGCAAAAAAACCCAAACAAACAAATAAAACTTGAGCCTGGCTTGCCAGATTTATACATCTACTCCTCACTTTATAAGACCTTGCAATTTTTAAGTTTTATATTTTGTATGTTGCTCAAATTTTTATTTTTTCAGATATATTCTCTTGGTATGCTGTCCAAGCGAGGCTGCTAATGACAATCCTTCCTCTTTGGCTGGGAGTATAGATGTGTGCCTGGCTCACACTGCTCAACTCTTACAGTCCCACTGTCTGTATCTCCCAGATGAGGCAACAGCACAGCCAGAGGGTAAGGACGCATCTCTGAGGAAAGTCACACAGGAAAAGCTCGAGTCTTTCTTTTGATGCTCTTCGTACACACCCTGTTTATCTTCTTAATGAACTACACGTCTCTTCCAGCTCTCCTGGTAGAATGGGCCTAATTTCTACAGGAATACTTATTATACTAGGTAACAGTCAATTTGACTGAGTGTCAATATTTTAGCCAAAATGTGCCAAACTCTCCCATTCAGGGGTTTTGAAACAGACCAGAGAGCTTCTGATGATTTTTGAGGACCTGAAGAATGACACCCAAGGCTCCAAATACAAATATACTCATAAGCACACACATAGCCTAAGGACTTGGGGTGTCGCTCAGTGGTAGAATGCTTGCCTACCATGCCCTGGGTTTAATCCCCAGCACCAAACTAACTAACTAACTAACTAACTAACTAACTAACTAACTAACTAACTACATAAATAAATAAATGAATAAACAAGTGAATAATGTTTTACCTACATTTGATTGGATGGATTTTTTTTTTTTGCTACTGCTGCCAAATGATTTTTGAAGCGTGTTATTCTTGTCCCCCCCCCTCCCCCGCCTTTTACCACCATTGGCTTTGCTCTTGTTCCTTCTGTCAAGTGTATCTTATTCTAATCTTTATCTGTCACATTTCTGCCATTTCAAATCCCAATGCCTTCTCCGTGTAACAGAATCCCATTTTGTGCAAATACAGCATCCATTTGTATCAACAGCAATTCTCACATACATTTCATTATAGAGCTGTTTGAATGCATGCCTCTTGTGGCCAACTGTTCAGGAGACTTCTGGGGATAGAAAGTACAGCATATCAATTTTCACGTCTGTCTACTGAGACAGCACATGGCATTTTGGTTTTTTTTTTTTCCTACTTGTGACAGAACGAATGAGCACATGAAAGCCTTGGTCAGCCTAGTAAGCAGACAGAGGCCTTAAGAACATCTAGATGTCAAGAGTGGCGCCATCTTTGAAATACTTATAGTTGGTCTCTCATAGTCCGTATTTATGTATTTCCCTGTTGGCTTAGTTACACTGTCTCGCAGTGAGATAACAAAATTGATGAACTAATGGTGTCTACAAATGGAGCAGAAGGCCGAGGAGAAAGATTTATGTTAATGGACCCCAGATGCAAAGGGAAAAAATTCAGCCCAGAAATTCCTAAACTGCATTCCATTCTCTATCAGAGCTACAGCATTTATCAAGGAGCCCACAATTATATCGCATAATAATAATAATACTGATGATGATGAGGAGGATGCCAATGGTGACATGGACTTCCAAACAACTAGTATTTGCTTACTAAGCAAACAATATCGTTTCTGAATGTGATTAGAAATTGTAGTTAAGAAGATATTTGTGTTTTTTCATGCTTTTTAAAATATATCTTTGAATATATGCATGTCATAATGATGAATCTACAATTATTCTAAGGTTTTTTTTTTGTTTTTTTGTTTTTTTTTTTTTTAGACAGAGTCTCATCACACAGCTCTGGCAAACCTGAACTCACTGTGTAGCCCAGGCTAGCCTCAAAATCACAGGGATCTCACTGCCTCTGCCATCCAAGTGCTGAGATTAAAGGTGTGTGCCACCACACCCAGTTAAATTTTTGTTTAAGTGCATTAACCTTATATGGTTAACACTTACAAACTCTTCCATGAAACGGTTTGTATCATGAGCAGTCAGGCCCTCAATACACTTGCCCTTTTCTCTTTTGGCATTTGACTGGTGAAATCCCTAGCTGGTGAAACACAGCTTCCCCTCTATTCAGTGCCTAAACATCTGGAGAAAACAAATTCTCATGCTGATTGAACTAAATTTTAAATGATGACTTCAAGCCTCAACTCGATACTCAGTATTGCCCAGTAGTTCTTTGCTTGTCCTTAAGTCATTTGATTCTTCCACTCCTCCAGGAAACACTGTTAACCTTCAAGCCTCTTTTTCCCATATTTCATTTCAGCTGATGACCTTGCTTCTTATTTCGGTGAGAAAGAAGAGAAAAATCCCACCCTCTCCTCACTTCTGCTCTACCTACTTACGTCTTATCTGCCCTTATGTTATGAAAGCTGAACTGTTCCTGTTTTGTACGAGAAAGAGACATAACTCTCTTCCTGTGCTCTGGGCCTTAATTCTCTTTTGCTCTTAAAATTATCCCATATCTTTCATTGACCCATTTGTTTCTTTCTTTCTTTCTTTTTTTTGTTTTTTTGTTTTGTTTTTTGTTTTTTGTTTTTTCGAGACAGGGTTTCTCTGTGTAGCTTTGCGCCTCTCCTGGAGCTCACTTGGTAGCCCAGGCTGGCCTTGAACTCACAGAGATCCGCCTGGCTCTGCCTCCCGAGTGCTGGGATTAAAGGCGTGCGCCACCACCGCCCGGCTTGTTTCTTTCTTATAGGGTAATTAATAGATAAATACAATTAGCATCTCTTAATTTAATGAAGTCTTTTAAGCTCACATCCCTCCCTAGCTGCCGCTTCATTTCTTCACTCCTTTTAATAGCAAAAGTCACAAGAATTATCTGTATTTCACATCCCCATGTCAGCATCTCTAATGCCATCTTACGTCTACTCCAGCAAAGGTATCGGAATACACTGTCCCGCTCGTGATGCAGCAAGCCTACCATCCACCTTACATCACTAAATCCAGTGCTGACCTCTGTCTTTATTATGCTTGACTTAATAGGAGTAGCTAATGCAAATGATCTTTTTGGAACACACTGGCTTCCAAGAAAGTTCTCTTGATTTTCCCCCCTCCGCTATGTTTTTGGCCACTTCACAGTTTACTTGGTTGGTTCCTCCTTACGACTCTGAGAAATGTCAAAGCTTGGCATGTCCTGAGACTCAGTACTCAGTTCTCTTTTCTCTCTTTATGCCCCAGGAGCTCCCAGACAAATTTACAGTACACACACACACACACACACACACACACACACACACACACACACACGCACGCACACGTGTGCCCACAGATTTTCTTTTTCTTTTTCTTTTCATATATAACATAATTCTTTATTGATTCTTTAGAAATTTCACATCATGCATCCAAATCCACTCACCTGCCATTCCCCCATATCTGCCACTTACTCCTGCAGCATCATCCCCCAAAGAACACCCCCCCAAATTAATTAAAAACAAAACAAACAAAAAAATTCACCTTGCTTCTCTGCCTTTCCAATCTCTCCAACACCTCTACATTCATCCTAGTGGCATTGGGAGCTGGAGTGTGTCACATAGTATACCCTTTTGTCCAGTCAGCCCCACCCTCAAATGTTCACTGCAATGAGTCATTGGTCTGGTTCAATCATCTGTCACGCCACTATCACTAGACCCTCATCAAAACCTTTCTCGGATATGCTGCTGTTTCCTTGAGTCATGGAGGTCCTGCGGAATGAGTCCCTTCACGAGCTCCAGCAGGTCATAGATGGGGTAGATGTTGTGGTGGGCCAACCCAAGGCCCAGGTTGTGAGTCTGGGTGATGGTAACTGAGTGGGCCAGTCCCGGCCATTGGGACTGCCCCTCCTCAGGCCAAGGGCAGAGCCAGCTCTCCTAGGCATATGACAGTGGAGCTAGCTCTCCCATGAGGGTGATGAGGGGTGGGACCAGCTCTCCTGAGTAGTGGGTGGGGAGCTCTCCCATGAGGGGTGGGACTGGGACCAGCTCTCCTGGTGCATTGTCCAGCGAGTCAGCTATCTCGGGGCCAGTGAAGGGTGTGGCCAGCTTAGCATTTTACCCCCTGTGGTAACACGGGCCATGGCCATCAACACAGACTCCAGCTGCAGCAGGAACATGGACCCAGACATGGCCTTCAGCAACAGCTCAG
>CABHPQ010175111.1:0-14965 GCA_902168405.1 Peromyscus aztecus | reverse complement strand
TACCCGCAGAGAAAAGTTGCTGCGTGTGAGGTACAAAGCCTAGGGCAGGTCCAGGCATGGTGGCAAATGCTTGTAAGCTCAGCATGATTTTGAGACTAGTCTGTGCTACATAGTGGGACCTTGTCTCAAAAGAGACAGACAGACAGACAAATTAAATGGGCCAAGGAGGGCATTCACATAGGAGGGACAGGGCAGGACTAGGGTCAGAGGCTGGCTGAGCAGGGTGGAGCAGGTGTCAGTTCAGGGAGGGAAGCAGTGACAAAGGAAAAACCATTGCTTAAAGAGGAGTTAATTACAAACACAACTCTATTAAAAACATGGAGCCAGCTTCCCCACCGTTAGATGGGAGAGAAGACAAGTATAACAGTCCTTGAGATGCTAAATCAGAAGGTATTTGTGTGAATTCATGTTTAGCACCATCCAGATATAAAAAGTGACGCTGGCTGACACGTTAAATGTGTGCACCTTGCATTCCATCTTGATATTCCTTGGCCCTGTCCTCTGAGAGGTCCCAGAACCAGCAACCTCTTGTTAACAAATGAGCATATCACTTTTAAGCTCACCAATGTGATCCTCCATAAAAGCAGACAGGGCTCTTAGAGAAACAGTTGATTCCAGTGCTGGGGCAGCAAAAGCATAAGATAAGCCTAGGCTATAAAAAAGAAAAGTGCACCAAGAATAGGGAAATAAAAAACAAGCAAACAAAAGTCCAAAAAGTCAGTATGCAGGAGTTTCCAGTGGCCAAAACCTTCAGACAATTTGAGCATTAAACTAAATAATGATAGAAGCAGATTAGAGCCAGGCATGATGTACATCCCTGTCAGGAGACTGAAGAAAGAGGACCCCAAGTTTGAGGCAACCTGAGCTACATAGTGAGATCTTATTTCAAAACCAGAAAAAACAAAACAACAAAAACAAAAACAGATTGGAAACCATTAAGTAAAATAATAAATCATGAGTCAATACAGACAAAAGTTAATAAAAGAATACAATGTAAGTTTGAGTTGAAGAATAATACATATAGTTTCAAAGGGTCTTTATATAAAATACTTATGACAAAGAAGGAAAAGAAAAACTTCAAAGTGAAGAAGCTTGTAAAATAACACTTTCATCAAAGGGTTCAAATAAATATTAGAAAAACTGAAACAATTTTGAAGCTGTACATCTACCAGCTGATAGGATATAGCCTAAGGAGTACAGGATCTGTGTGTGATATACCCAGCAGAAGTTCTTAATCTGAAGCTAAGTATAGTGGAGCTTTGGAAGTACAAATTGTAAGATGTATCTTAAGATAAAAGGCTTGTGGGTGTCCCAAGAGTCAAGGTAATGAAATCAGAGACAGTGTAAGAAACTGTTCCTGGGTGAAGGAGACTAATGAGATGTAATGGCTAAAAGCAATCCATGATTCCTAACTGAATCATTTACACATAAAGGTCACTCCAACTTCAATAAAGCCGTAGGATTGCATGATGCTAATATATCAGTCTTTTTTTTCCTGTCTAGTTTTGTTTTCTAGCATTTAAAAAAAATGATGGTGAAATGAGATCTCACTATATAGGGAGGGGAAAGACAAAGTGTAGAAAAAAAAAAGTCAACAGGATAAGCCTCAAAAGGAGGGGTGAGGAATGTCATTGAGGCTTAAAATATTCTTGGTAGAAAGTTGGAGAAATCTTCATGGCTCCAGAGGAAGAGTGTTGTAGAATATTATTTTAAAGTGTGTTACTTTTGTTTATGTTGCATTTGTTTAACTCTGTGAAGCCGTGTTACTGTGCCTGTCTAAAACACCTGATGGTCTAATAAAGAGCGAGGTAAGAGAAAGGATAGGTGGGGCTGGCAGGCAGAAAGAATTAATAGGAGAAAACTGGAAGAGGAGAGATATAGGAGTGAGAGGAGGAGGACATCAGGGGCCAGCCACCCAGCTTCATAACCAGCAATGGAGTAAGAAAGAAAGGTATACAAAAATAGAGAAAGGTAAAAGCCCAGAGGCAAAAGACAAACAGGTTAATTTTAAGACAAGCTGGTAAGAAACAAGCCAAGCTATGGCCAGGCATTTATAAGTAAGAATAAGTCTCTGTGTGTGTGTGTGTGTGTGTGTGTGTGTGTGTGTGTGTGTGTGTGTGGTTCATTTGGGAGCAAAGAGTGAAAACAAACAAAAGAAGGGAGTGGTCTCAGCAGGATTCTCACCACTCAAGTGTGCAGAGGGGTAAAGGGAGCCAGTCTGCTGTTCCTTCCTGATCACCCACCAGCTTCCTTGTGTAGGTAAGAGCTCTGCAGGACTCAGATGGTTGTTAAAAGTTAGCATGTCTGTGCTCCAGACTCCTCTACCTCTGTGCCACCGACTGCACTGGCTGAATTCCTCTGGGGGAAAACACCCCTTGGGTAGTGGTTCATCTTCAGGCCGGTAGTTTTCTGTAGGCAGTCCAAGTAGACAGAAGGTTTTTCCCAAGTGGTCAGAATCGGACAGCTTTACCACCCCACCTCTAGTAACCAGAGTATTCTCTGGTTTTGGGTGTCATGGAGCAATGTGATGCACATGAAGAAAAGCTTAGGCTTCTTAGAAACTGGGGCATCAGATCCTTGATGGCCTGGGCTGCCTTGTCTAGATATGTCTTTAGGTCTTGGTATGCTAAAATACTAGGGTCATCTGGATCTTTCATAAGTTCAGGAGGTGGAATAGACAGCCTCCAGCTGGACAACATTGGGGTGCTCAAAAGCCTCCAAACTCCTCAGTAGGGCCACCTCAGGAGTTGGGCTGATGGAAGGCCCTCTCTAGCTCCTCTTCCACTGGGAAATCACACACCCTTGAGGGTCACAAAATGGCCACTGCGTGTATCATGGGCCTTGTATACCCTCCCATAGGCACCTACACCAATTTCAGACATTGGCTCATTTTGAGTGGCAGCTCTTCTCTCTCAGAGGGACACCCTTACTTGAGGCCAAAAGCTGGGAGGGTTGCTGATTATCACCACTCACCCCTGGTTCCTGCTCTGTGGCCATGTACCCAGGCTTGGTCCCAGCTATCTGGACTCTATAGACCAGACATAGACCCAGGTCAGTCTAGAGAAGCCCTCTCAAACATACCCTGACCACATGACAGGCTGGCAAAGATGCAACTTGGAATCACTGGGAGTAGGTTGGTGCCTCTTGATTGTTACACATCATCTCCACCCATGTGCAGAGGAGCAGTGCACCTCCCCTGCTGTGCTCACCCTGCCTTTGAGAATGCCAAGGATGGCCTTGCCTTTCAAGTGCTGGAATTAAAGGCATGTATGCTAGGCAAGCACTTTACCAACTGAGGTAAATCTTCAGGCCCTAAAATTCTGGATTTCGATGTTGAGCACGTGTGTGTGTGTGTGTGTGTGTGTGTGTGTGTGTGTGTGTTTGTGTATGTGTTTACAAAGAAAAATGCTCTTCCTCATTTGTCGAATGAATACTAGAGTCAACATTCTTATTATGTTGTTGGACTGACCTTGGTTATTATTTTTTTATTGCTTTATTTATTTATTTATTTTTATGTGTGTGGATGTTTTGTCTCCATGTGTGTGTGCACCACAAGCACAGCTGGTGCCCACCGAAGCCAGAGAGGGCATTGGATTTCCTGGACCTGAAGTTACAAATGGCTGTGAGCAGCCATGTGGGTGCTGGGAATTGAACCTGGGTCCTCTGGAAGGGCAGCCAATGCTCTTAACTGCTGAGCCTCCTCTCTAGCACTTGGTTATTACTCTGAAATATGTAAGGGAAAAATTTGATTTTGCAACTTTCCTGTAATCTTTAAGATTTATTTACTTATTTATTTTTATTTTTTTCAAGACAGTGTTTCTCTGTGTAGCCTGGCCTACCCTGGTACTCTGTAAACTGGGCTGGCCTTGAACTCAGAGATCTGCCTGTCTCTACCTCCTGAGATAGAGATTATGTGGGATTACAGGTGTGTGGAACCACACCATTTAGGCTTTAAGTTACCATAATTTTTTTTTTCGTTTTTTTGAGACGGTTTCTCTGTGTAGTTTTGGTGCCTGTCCTGGATCTCGCTCTGTAGATCAGGCTGGCCTCGAACTCACAGAGATCCTCCCGAATGCTAGGATTAAAGGCGTGTGCCACCATGCCTGGCCAAGTTACCATACTGTTTTCTCCAGTCATTTAAACTAGCTTTCTAACTCATGTCCTTGCTTCTAGCTTTGCTTCTGCACTATAAATCCCAACACTGCAGAAACATTGGCCTTTTCAAAGCGTAGAACTAATCTCATTATTTCTATACTCAGAACAGTCTTCCATCAACTTAGAATAAAATTTGAGCTCTTTTCTCGGCTTCTAGGCCCTTTCTATCACCTTGGCTTTCAACTATTTCCCCAAACCGTTTCCTATCACTTTGCCTTCATTTTGGTCTCATCCATATGGGCTTCCTGATGTTTTTCAAGAGCATTAAGGGTTGTCATCTTGGGGCATTTGTCATTAAGTAGTCCTCACCCCAGTATCTGCCCAGACTCTTCCAAGAGAGGTCTTTTCTGACTACCCTATCTACAATGGCACTTTATATTCCTTTACACTGCTGACTTCATTGCATTGACCATTGCCAGACATTAGAAGGTCTAATTTTTATTTATTTGTTGATGGTGTTTGCCACAAATATCTGAGGGCCTAGACTTTTTCTGTCAAATTTATTGCTGTATTCCTAATGTTTAAATCGTACCTCTTAACTAAGAAGTACTTAATAAATATGTGTTCAGTTCAACCACTGTGACCAAATGAAAATTATACAGTAAGCTTTGACCAGGAGAGGAGAATTTTGATGAGCAAGAAAAGATGAGTAAAGGCTGATATATATATATATATATATATATATATATATATATATATATATAGTCTTTTAGTGTGTGCATATGTGTGTAAGTCATGTCTGCATGTGTTCACATGAGTGTGTATATTCATTTTAATATATTATTGTTGAGGGGAAAGACACAAGCACACCATAGCCACTTTTATGTGAGTTCCAGGAATCAAACTCAGCTCATCAAAGCTTGCACAGAAAACACCTTATCTACTGAGCCATCTCACCAGACCCTCCATCTTTATTTTGAGAAAAGGTCTCTCACTGAACCTGGAGCTCACTTGGCTGGCTAGATTGGCTGGCCAGCAAGCTCAGGGACCTGCCTATCTCTGCCCCTTAGCACTGGGATTACAAATGTGCACCAGATTGGTAGGCTTTGCGTGTGTGTGCTGGGGATCTGAACTCAGCTCTTTGTGCAGCAAGCTCTTTAACCTCGAGCCATCTCCCCAGTCCCAAGGTTGTTAGTTTATTTTGTTAGGAGGGGGAGTCAGAAGAGCATCAGAGCAGGGGTGAGTGTATGATAGACCTGTATTTCCATTCCCTTTCTCTGCTTAGCTATTTTGAAGGAAACCAAAGCCTTTGGAGAAAGACAAAGAATTCAAAAGTTGAACTCAGTTGTAAGCTGCATAAAATATTCAATGGGATTATTCTACAAATATATATATATGTATATATATATATATATATATAGAGAGAGAGAGAGAGAGAGAGAGAGAGAGATCTGTTAACAAAGTGTTTGATTTTTAAAGAGGATAGTCAAAAATGTATATTCTGAAAAAATAGATTTTGTTTTGAGTTGGAGACTCCAGAGTCTGTTAGACGAAGGTTCCTTGTAGCTGCAGGAATTTGAGGTTGAGTGGAGAAGAGGATGTAGGGATGAACTGAAGAAACAGTTGGTAGCATCAGTGGGTTAGAGAGGAAAATACCTACGTTTACTTTGTATATTAAAGCAATGCTCTGTTATGGTTTAATGATGTTTGCAGTCCTCTTGTTCCAAGAACAGGTTCTAATTAAATAATTAAAATATGGTGTTTTGGAAATTGTACTATTCTAGGTTAAACATGTCTCTGTAAGTAAGCCTGGCTATTTGAACCTTAAAGCTTTAAGAAGAGTAACAGAAGGCTGAATAGGAAATGTTGACCTAAGCATGCTGCAGAAGGTGTGATATTCAAAGTGAAGAGCCAGACCACCAAGCAGAAATTCAAAACAAGTTTCCATTGGCTAGGTGGTTCTTAAAAACCACAAAGGTCAGTCAGTGGAAATACAGAGTGCATGTGTGGCAGGTGCTCTTTAGAGTGTGTCTTTAGAGTGCATTCCTCTGCCCACAGTAGGCTGAAGAGCAGGTGTTTGCCCTTTCATTTAGGCCTTCTTACTCAATCATAGAGAACTATAGTTGTAAGCCTTCTCAGGAGAATTTTGAGGGCCAGAAAGTGAATGTCTAGCAGCCCGGTACTTGTTCTGTAGACCAGGCTGGCCTCAAACTCACAAAGATCCACCTGCCTCTGCCTCCTGAGTGCTGGGAGGTTGCCTTTTTCTTATTGGGGGGGATCTATCCAATTATATTAGGATCAGACAGCCCCTTCTGTTGGTCCAGAGAAAGGATGCATAATGCATTTGATGGGCCAGATATAGGCTACAAAGGAGGGAAAGCCAATATGGAGATCCTTTATATTCTTGCCCAAGAAAATTGCCTGGGATGTCAATTGGGCCTGTAAAAAAACCCATATGGCATAGATGAAAAGCAAGCAAGCAAACACCCCCTTCCAGACAAAACAAAGTCATCATGGTAATGGAGAAGTGACAGCAAGAAAAATAAAATATATGGCCCATATCACAGAAAGTAAAGGAGTTGTACTTTTTAGTGATCAAGCACTGAGACACTCACAAGAATGCCCACAAGAAAGAGTAAGCATCACCCAGCCATCAGTCCCAGAGATCACAAAGCCATGGCACTGCAGTCCACCCAATTAGCACCTATCTGTATCAGTCTTTTTCTTTTGGGCCACCAACAAGCTCCCAAATCATGACACAGAGACTTACTAGCTTTGAATGCTCGGCCAAGCTTAGGCACTTTTCTGGCTAGCTCTTTTAACTTAAATTAACCTGTTTCTCTTTATCCACCCTTTGCCTTGGGCCTGATTACCTTTCTTCTGTTTATCTTACTTTCACTGCTTCTCTGTGTCTGTCTGTCTGGTGTCTGCCTGGCTTCTTGCCCTAGGTGTGCCCCTCCCTCGTTCTCTCTTTCTTCTCTCTCTCTCTTTTTTTTTTTCAAGACAAGGTTTCTCTGTGTAGTTTTGGTGCCTGTCCTGGCTCTCGCTCTGTAGACCAGGCTGGCCTCGAACTCACAGAGATCCACCTGGCTCTGCCTCCCGAGTGCTGGGATTAAAGGCGTGCACCGCCACCTCCCCACGTGCTCCTTTTTTCTTTTTCCCTCTCCCTGAACTCCAACCCTGAATCTCTAACATAAGCCACTGAGAAGGGAAGAACTTGAGGAAAGCAAAAGGAAAAGAAAACTGCTTGTATTCCTTTCCTCTAAAGCTTTCCCTCTAAGTGTCAACTGAGGTTGAATTTTTATGATTGAAAAATGCAAGACTTTCTATTTTCTACAAGCAAACAGAAAAGTCATGAGATTTGCTGGAATTTGCACCAGAGGGCAGGGGGAAATCCTCACCCACTGAGATAATTCAAGAATACAGTTATGTTTTGACTAGTCTCCTAGCTCACACTGACCTAATTTGAAGGTGGGGACCTTCCAGAATCTTTAAAGTGTCCTAACTCCACATTTATAAAACAAAAGCCTTACACCAGGCAGTGGTGGCACATGCCTTTAATCCCAGTATTCAGGAGGCAGAGGCAGTCACATCTCTGAGTTCTGAGGCCAGTCTGGTCTACAGAATGAGTTCCAGGACAGTCAGGGATACACAGATAAACTCTGTCTTGAAAATAAAAAACAAACAAACAAAAACCCAAAAACCTTACAATTCCTGTACTAGTTCTATTCACCACCAACTACAAAAGACTCCTGAAATAAATGAAATGCAGAGTACTCAATTTTTATGGAAGAAATAAACATTTGATCCCTGGCATTGTAAAAACAAACAAATCTCTCCAAACAAAAATCAAATCTTATATTTTATGTGAAAAAGTCATAAGGGAAATCCATTAATCTTCAAAATTAATATATACCGATAAAAAGAGAAATAAAGATTGTGATGAAAAAATTCAATCAAATGGCATGGAAAATGCAAGCACTTGTGAAGAACCAGCCTGCCTCCATCTTAGGCTTAAAAGCCATCTTATAGTAAAGACAAACTAAGCTCGTTCCTGTTGGTGATTAAACCTCTATTTCTCAAGGGTTGGACTATGCCCCACCTGCAGCCCTAACAACAAGTGGTTCTGTACTGTCTGTTCCAGGAATGGCAATCATGTTTTTGTTTCAAAAAGTTAATAACCATCTTGCAATCCTACCTTTGTTTCAAAGGAATTGTTATGGCTATCTTATTATAACTACCTCTTGTTATGCCTACCTTGCAACCATGTCTTTGTTTCAGGAAGGTGTTAGGACTAACTTGTTATGCTTTTATTCTGTTCCTGTAACCCTGCCTATTTTGCCCATCAAATCCCCCATTAGGACATCCCCTACCCTGAGCTATACAAGCCTTCTTCACATTCAATGCTGACCTTTAAAACCCCACCTTAGGAGGAGGCATCCCTTGTACATAAAATAAAAAAAGCTTGCTTTAATTAATCTGACCATGATGATTTGGGTTGGTGTCTTTCTCTTCCCATCTTTGGGATTAACACTTGTAATAAAAGGAATATCAAACCAGTCATTTTTATTTACTAAATTATATTTATTGTAAAAATATTATTACTATAATATCTATTATTTATTATTATTATTGTGTGTGTGTGTGTGCGCACGCGCGCGTGCACCATGGCAGGATGATCCTTTGACAGTCTCTTCTTCCACTGTCTGTTCCTGGGATTGAACCTAAGTCAGCAGGCTTGTGCAGCAAGTACATTACTTGATGGGCAATCTCACTCACTGGTCCAGTCATGGTTATTGAGATTAAAAAAAAATTTCTGAAATTCTCATGAAAACTTATTTTTTATAACATTTATTTTATATGTGTGTGAGCATTTTGTCTATGTGTATTTGTGCACAATGTACATGTTTGGTGGCCAAAGAGGCTGTAAAAGCTACCATTCGGGTGCTGGGAGCCCTGCTCAGATCCTCTGGAAGAACAGCAAGCACTCTCAACTGTTCAGTCATCTTTGCAGCCCAAACTTACATTTTATTTATTCATTATTTTTAAAGAAAAGATTTATTTTTATTTTATGTTTACATGAATTTGTGTGCATCACATGTGTGTGTGTGCAGGAGCCTGAGGAGGTGAGAAGACAGTGTTGGAGTCTGTGGAACTGGAGTTACAAATCATAGGCTACCATGAGGGTGCTGGGAGCTGGATCCAGGTTCTCTGAAGAGCAGTCTAGCGCTTTACTGCTGAGCCAGCTCTCCAGCTCTTCTTTCAAAGTTTTCATATTTGCTATCATTCCAGATGGGCCGAATCTACATGGAGAATTTCAATTTTAAAGGAACTGTGTTATTATGAAACTCCTGAACTCTTAGGGTGGTCCTGTTCTCTAGTTTGAGATTATACCATTACATCTATTGTCTAGGCAGCAGGAGGGAAGAAAGAGAGAAAGAAAAGCCCAGTTCTTCTCTTTGAAGGAAAGTCCCCCAATTTGCTCATTTCATGGCTGCAAGGGGGGCCAAGGACTATGTAGTTTATCTTTGTTCCTTTAATCTAGAATAAACTTGGAGTTCTGTTACTTAAGTGGAAGGAGTACATGAATACTGAGGCAAGTATTTAGGAGTCCCTTGAGACAAAAGAAAGACAAATGTTTAGCCACATGTAAGGAAACTCAGTAACTTGCTATCTTATTTAAGCTCCACAGGTTTGTGGATGTGTTTCCTCATTCTACCG
Source organism: Peromyscus aztecus (assembly GCA_902168405.1). NCBI lineage: Eukaryota > Metazoa > Chordata > Mammalia > Rodentia > Cricetidae > Peromyscus > Peromyscus aztecus. Next base: position 5,149 of record CABHPQ010175111.1, on the reverse strand, counting down.
TTCACACAGTAATAACTTAGGAGTGCCTAGAAAAAAGACATGATTTTTGTTTTTCCAGTGACATCATCATCTGGGGAAGAAAAATAGTCATGAACGAAAAAAGGGCCATAGGTGGGCCAAACTGGATGTCTTAGTTCTTGTGGGACACAGAAGAGAAATATCAATTCTACTGGGAGAGGGGAAGGTATGTATTCAAAGTGAGTGATGGAATTCAATCAAAATGATTACATAGTTTAAAATATACTCAAAGGTATAAAGAATAGGGACTGTAGCTCAGTTGGTAGAATGCTTGTGTAGTATGCATAAAGCCTTGGGTTCTATTCTTAGTGTTGTATAAACCACCATGCCTGGTCTGAAATCTCAGCACTCAAGGGGTACAGGCAGAGGGATCAGAAGTTTAAGTTCATTCTTGGCCACATAGGGAGTTTAATGTTAGCCTGGGATACTCATGATGCTGTCTCAAAAGCAAACAACAAAAATATCATAGAGAATGACCTAGTGAGCCTCCATTTATTTGTCACGAAATTGATAACATAAGAAATTTCCACTATAATTATAGCAGACAGTCCTAGTTAATAAGAATTCTAGGGCTGGAGAGATGGCTCAGAGGTTAAGAGCACTGACTGTTCCTCCAGAGGTCCTGAGTTCAATTCCCAGCAACCACATTGTGGCTCACAACCATCTGTAATGAGATCTGGTGCCCTCTTCTGGCATGCAGAAATAAATACAAGCAGACAGAACACTGTAAACATAATAAATAAATATATCTTTAAAAAAAAAAGAAAAAGCTGGGCAGTGGTGGCGCACGCCTTTAATCCCAGCACTTGGGAGGCAAAGCCAGGCGGATCTCTGTGAGTTTGAGGCCAGCCTGGTCTACCAAGTGAGTTCCAGGAAAGGTGCAAAGCTACACAGAGAAACCCTGTCCCGAAAAAACAACAAATAAAAAAAAAAAAAAAAAAAAAAAGAATTCTAAAACCTGATTATTCATATGAAGTTTGACATTAGTAACAGTACTGCATATAGCTATTACTATAAACTCACTGTTTTCTATAGAGGTTATTTCCAACAAATCAGATAATTAAAGAGTAGTAAGAATCTTCCTAAAATTGGAGAAATATTACACCAAGTGTTAAAAATCTTTTAAGACATTCTAAATCATTTGTTGTTTAATTATCACAGCATTTATTTATTTACTTTTTTGTAGACAGGGTCGGTCTCTCTCTCTCTCTCTCTCTCTATATATATATATATATATATATATATATAAACATCTTGGAGGAGGCAGATTTCCCTTGATGTAGAAGAGGAATGTGGCTTTTTTTTTTTTTTACTGTGAAAACTTTCATAATTTTTGAAGTTACTTTTCTTCAAAACATATGCACTTAAGGAATATATCTATTTTTAAATGTCCCAACCCTAGAATTTACTAGGTCTGTTGCAAACACTTCAAAGGATTTTATATTTTACTGTCAAAGCAATGCTTGGACAAACTGATGTAGGAAAACCACCAGAAAAACCTACCCTGCTGAAACGGCTGATGCCACGTCCACACAGACACAGGCCACCTTGGTGACTATGGAGCCTCTTCTCACAATGAAACAGAGAGCTGCTCTGCATTCAGTGCTGGTGGGAGTGTAAACCGATGTAGCCACTATGGAAATCACTATGGAGGTTTCTTTAAAAAACTAAAAATAAAACTACCATATGACCCAGCTATGTCCCTCCTGGGCACTCACCCAAAGGATTCTAAGTCCTACCACAGAGATACTGCACATCCATGTTTATGCACTATGCACATTAGCCAGGAAATATAACCAGGAATGGATAAAATCTCTCTTTCCTCTCTCTCTCTCTCTCTCTCTCTCTCTCTCTCTCTCTCTCTCTCTCTCACACACACACACACACACACACACACACAAGAATTTAATTGAGCTGTAACGAAAAATGAAATTATGACATTTGCAGCAAAGTGGACAAAACTGGAAATCACTAAGTGAAGTAACCCAAACTCAAAAGACAAACACTGCATGTTTTTTTTCATATTAGAATTCTAGTTTTTAATTTTTATGTGATTATTTATGTGTGTGTTCTGGTATAGGTCATGAATCTAGAAAGGGGGCTGTAGGGAGTAAATGAAGTCCTGAGATTATGCGTATTGTTGACATGGGCACGGTCTTGTTAAGGATCCCAATGCCTTGGCCCCAGTAGAAGTGGCAAAGCCTTCCCCAGGGAGGCTCAGAGGGATGGCAAAGCCTTTCTTGGGTCCAAACGTGAAAGCAGATAGTGTGTGGGTAAAAGGCCCACTGTAGCTTTCCTCCCCCAGATGTTTACAGCCTGAAGGCTGTTCCCATACAGAGACTCTTTGTTCCTAATGAGATTAGCTACATTTTTGTTTACTTGTATATAATAACCCTGGGGGAGGGGGCGCAGTGGGGAGGGGGGCTGTAGCTGTTCCATCAGAGAGCCCAGACCACCTCATCCCAGCTTTTCGGTGTCCATCTCTGTGTATTGGTGCTTTCCTCATGTCTCTCCTGCCCCAACCAGGTCCGTCCCTGAAGCCATGCAGAACATGGAAAGGAAAAAGAAGTCTTAAAGAAGAGGGCCAAAGAGTAACAGGATTTAAGTGACATGAAAGCAGAGTAGGGTTTATTGTGGAGGAGAGACCAGCAGGAAGCTGGTAGCGAAAGGGGTAGTGGGGTCGGGGAGGAAGATCAACAAAGTATGTATGCCATAAGGAAACCCATTACTTAGTATGCTAATGAAGAAAAATGTTTTATTTTTTTTTCAGAGCTGAGGACCGAACCCAGGGCTTTGCGCTGGCTAGGCAAGCGCTCTACCACTGAGCTAAATCCCCAACCCCAAGAAAACTGTTTTAAAAGATTCCTTTTCTATGTGGGCACCAGCTCACCCTCTCCACTTTCAATGACTTGTGTGGGTATTTGTCTTCAGCAATCAGCCCTTGCTGTCAGTTTGTTGAGCAACCTATTGTCTTGGGAACAGTTTGGGTTGTTTGGGGATTTCCTTGGAATCCCTTTGGCCAACAACTCAACTGGATGTAACCCAGTCCCTGTACTGGAAGCCTCATCTGGTGACAAGAGATGGCCAGTTGGAACTACATCTCCCTCATTATCTGGAAGAGTCATTAGGATTACCTTCATATATTCTAGGAAGTTTCCATTGCACTAGGTTTCCATACTGACCCTCAAATCTAGCTGTCTCTCCCCACATTTCCTCCCTCAACCCCATCTCCCCTTCAGTCCTACATTCTAGTGTCTTTGGTATAGAAAGGTACTCTGCAGGCTACTGAAAGAGAAATGTAAACACCAATCCAGCCACAAACCCTTTGATCTATAATGCTGTCCTATCTGCATAACATGCTAGGGCAATGGAGGCCCAGAACTTGTGGGAGTAGCCAACCAATGTCCGATTTGGCTTAAGGTCCATTCCACAAGATGGAACCCGTATCCAACACTGCTTGGGTGATCAAGAACACAGGACTAGATAGGCTAGGGACCTAGGGTAAAACCAAATAATACTGGTCCTAAAAGAAAAAAAAAAAGTACTGATAAAATGACCCCTAATGACATTCTGCTATACTCATGGATCAGTTCCTTCCTCAGTCACCATCAGAGAAGCTTCCTCCTGAAGCAGATGGGAACAAATATAGATACCCACAGCCAGACATCGGGCAGAGAAAGAGACCTTTGAACACATAGCTCTAAATGGTATGTCTCCATCTAATTCCTCCCTTTAGAGCTCAGGGAATCCTGCAGAAGAGGAGGCAGAGAGAATGTGAGAGTCAGAGGGGATACAGGACACCAGAACAAGGCCCTCGAAATCAATTAAATAAAGCTCTATGAAGTCATAGAGACTGAGGTAGCAAGCACTGGACCTACAGGGTCTGCACCAGGTCCTCTGTGTATATGTTATAGCTTTCTGTTTAGTAGTTTTATTGGGACTCCTGAGTGTTTGTGTGAATGGGTCTCTGATTCTTGTGCCTTCTCTTAGGGCTCTTTTCCTGCTATTGGTTTACCTTGTCAAACTTTGATGTGATGGTTTTTGTTTTCTTTTATTATATTTACTTTGTTAAAAAATATCCCTTTTCAATAGCATTCCTTTACATTGTTAAAAATTAATCTAAGTCAGATACATATATTAAACTAGGCTGATAAGAGAAGACCCTGTATTTTCCCAAAATTATATAAATACTGGATACTTTAAAAGTCGAAAAGCCAGGCAGTGGTGGCACACACCTTTAATCCTAGCACTTGGGAAGCAGAGGCAGGTGGATCTCTGAATTTGAAGCCAGCTTGGTCTACAGAGTGAGTTCCAGAACAGCCAGGGCTATACAGAGAAATCCTGTCTTGAAAAAACAAAACCAAACCAAAAAATCCCAAAAAGTTGAAAAAATACTTTGCCAAACTTGAAAAAAAAGGGGGGGGTTATTTCCACATCTAGATAAGAGAGAACAGAAGCAGAGCATGGCAGGGAACTTGAGCATAAGCTAAAGCTTAATGGCTCCCTTGAATAGGATTAAACACATGCTGTGAGATGGAGAGACTAAAAGGAAATACAAAATAACAACATGGGTAAATTTTAAATTACAATAAACACAATAATTATGAGTAGAAAAAGCAACATAAAGAAATATATTTTATAATTCCATTTATGGAAATTTTTCTTATTTTTGAGATAGGGTTTCATCCCAAGGTGATTTCAAGCTCTCTTCGTAGCTGAGGATAATCTTGAATTTCTTACATCATCTGAACCTCCAGCCTTGAACTCCATCCAGGTGCTGGGTATGTTGGTGTAAGCTACTGTACCTGGTTTATGTGGTGCTGGAAGTCAAACAAGGGCTTTGTGTGTGCTAGGTAAATGCTTTAACAACTGTGTTAGATCCCCAGCCCTAGAAGACTTTAAATGCAAACTAATCTATAGTAACAGCAGATTAATGGCTGCCTGAGGATGTGGCAGATAGGGCTAAATGGACCCGAATAATCTCTTTGGGACGGTAGCTGTGCTTATTGTCTTGATTGTGGTGATTTTTTTAGATGTGTATATATGCCAAAATTTGTCAAGTTTTACATTTCAAAAATGTATAGTTAATTGTCAATTATCCCTTATAAACTGCAAAAAAGAAATGAAAAAA